>JZKD02S2152590.1:669314-711534 GCA_000966675.3 Picea glauca | reverse complement strand
AAGAAGAGGGGGGGGGGTCCAAAATCAACCGCGCATCTTCCCAACGACCGAGATCAAAGCGCTCAGATCAACGACACTCAGGCGATCCCATCCTTCTTATCTTCTCTGTTTTAAATCAACATGGGCCCCTTTCCTACCATGTCATCTTTCATATCATCCACTCACCATCTTCCACGTGTCCCGCTCCATTCCACATCAGCCTCCCATTAATAACAGGCCCGTTATATCTCATCTTCTGCTCTCTCTGCCTATTGCCTTCCACCATGTGTCTTCCTCTGTCACCGCTCTCACACCTCATCACTTCAAATCTCACCCTCATAGTTGTGGCACCACCACCCCCATCATATGCCCCATCCTTCGCGTTGGCCTCCACGCATATTCATCAAGCTGTTCAGCTAGTCCAGGCGGCAGCGTGAGGGGCCGTCCACGTCCCAAAAGGTGCCGAGTTGGTCGGGCCATCCCCAATCCCAATGAAGCAGCTATTAAGGTAGTTGGTGGTGGTTGAACATCGCCTCCGCCATAATGGGAAAGTCCGGAAACGAATTAAAGGCACGTCGGTTCGCCCACGGAACTGTCAGGAGCCCGATTGCGTCTACCATAAGTTGCACGATCATTCAGAGACGGAAGCTACAGATTCTCAGAAGCCATGCAGACACAATATGTTTAATGCAGCGTCTCGATTTTGTTGATAATTGTTGTTTTGAGTATATGTAGGCATTCTCACCATTTTTGTATCTATTGATGGTTGAGCAGAGCTCCCAGTTGTAAAGTTTGAAAAAAGCACTGTTAATCCGATTATGTATGGACTTTTGAGACTTATTGCCTTATGAATGCCAGTTTCTTTCATGCCTTTGTTTACACTGTGTTAGAGAAAATCGGAATTGGAGGATCCAGTCGAGCTGTAGCTGTTATAGGATGATGTTGTAATGGATCACTGTAATAGTTGTGTTGTCTCTAATCGGTCCTTGTGATTTTCCCAGCGCTGAGTGACTTGGAATTGGAGGATCTAGTCAAGTCCCCTTTTCAATTTCTTGAGACCCTGAACCAAGAGGATCTTGCATTCAGAGTCTTTCTTCTGCAAACCGCTAAAAGGATGTTGCCCAAAGTTGTTTGTTCACCTTTCTTACCAAGTCTTCCACCTGCTCATCTTTTAATTAACCCACTGGCTGAAGTTAGATCAAGACCTCCTTTGTTCCTTACATACCAGACACGGTCCCTGAGTTAGAATGATATTTCCTCGAGTCTCTCCCCATTTGATCATCCATTAAAACAATTGTGACATAAAACTGATGGGTGTCGAGCTCTGCTCCTGCAAGCAATCCAGGAGTGACTTTTGACACTAACATTTCTGGCGCCGTTGCTGGGGACGAAGTTGAATATTTTCCCCGGGATTGAACGATAATGATCAAATGATTCTGAAGGTGCATCAGATATCAGAGTTATCAAGATTTTTGTTGTGCACCTGGTGACTCTATTGTGACGATTCCACTGGGGAGAACCTGCTCTATTAATTGTGGCTTTTAGAGGCAGACACAAGCGGTCTCATCCACAGCTGCCTTTAGCTACACCTGAAGCTGACCCAGAGGTGGTTCTCAGAAGAAGAAAGAGCTCTGTAGAAGAAGTTTCCATCGCCGAAACAGGTATTTCCCCATCTCCTTCTGTAAGAACTCCTTTTTCTCCTCCTCAATTTCTTAATAGACCTCCTTCAGAGGTTTCCCATTTTTTGAATTTTGGGAGTGTTCCTGCTGAGTTTTCCCCTCCTGATCTGGCATTGGAGAGAGAAATCCTTGCCACTCCCCTCTCCTCTGAAGCTATTCCTTGGCATAGACCCGAGACTACATAATATTTCCCTACTCCTGGACAAAGAGGAGCACCTGCTGACTTGAACTCTTTAGCCTTCTCCTTGAATCCTCTCTTGTCCCTCACTCCACTTCGAGACTCATCCCCAGTAGCCCCTTTGCGAACTCCTTCTCCTCCAAGTTCTCCTCTACCTAATATCCCTATAGATGGTGCTAATCCCCCTCCGAATAGAATGGACGCCATAGTCGCTGCTAGATATGCTCCCTTAATCCTACCCCATCCTATGAATCCTCTCCTTGCTGGAGATTACTTGAAATACATGCCCAAGTTCACTAGAGAAGGGGATATAACTACAGAGGAGCATCTGGCTGTTTTCTACAGTTATGCAGACAACCTAAACATTGAAAATGAAGATGTATGGATGAGAGTCTTCATCCAGAGCCTGGATGGTGAGGTGAGGAAATGGTTTAGAGGATTGACCCCCGGATCTATTGCTGGAATCGAAGCCCTGGATAGTGTTTTCCTGAGGCAGTGGGGAGATAGGAAGGATTTCATGTATTACATGACAGAGTTTGGGTCTTTGAAGAAAATTGAAGGAGAGTCTATCTTTGACTTCTCCAAAAGATTCAATAATATGTATAATAAGATTCCTGCAGAGATAAAGCCCTCAGAAGCCTCTGCCCAAATTTCCTATGCTTGTGCATTTGAACCTGATTTCTGCCTTTTATTGAGAGAAAGAAGAGCCACCTCCTTAGCTCAAATGCAAGATGCGGCCGTAGAAGTGGAATCCAACATATTAGCAGCTGATAGACTGAGGAACAAGGCCGACACAGATAGAAGAAAGGGGAAGTCCGAGGCCTCAACTTCTGTCTCATCGCTGCCCCACACTCAAGTGGATGAACTGACCAAGATGATGAAGTTTTTGTCTGAAGAGATGGAGAGAATGAAGGTGGAAAGGATACAAGCGTATAAGGGCCCTCAGAGCACCAAAAACAAAGGAGGTTTCAGGAGGCCAAACAATATCGCTCCCCCGACTATGCACAAAGACAGGGGAAAAGACAGAGAAGACCAAAGAATTCGGGCCCCCTTACAGAACAATTTTGTGGCCAAAGATGAAGAAGGGGAAACAGATGAGCTTGAGCCAAAGATCCATTGCTTTGGAGAGACTCCCCATTTTCCTCACCTGACTCAATCAATATACGAGGATTCTCTCATGAACAGTCAACTAAATGAATTGAGCAAGGGAAATAAGGCTAGCTGCAGCCGAGGCAGGTACAACCTGAGGTCCGATAAAAAGACAGCAGCACCTGATATTCCTGAGCACTCCACTAGAATAGAGAAACCTGCTAATCAAGTAGCAGACACTCATAGAGGTAATAAGGCCCAACCCCCCTCTTCTATTATTCAGAATCATGTTCCTGAAATAAGAGAAATTCCAAAGCCTACATCTTCTTTTAATTTCGAGCATGAAATTCAAAAGATCAAAATCCTTGTGCCCCTCACCGAGCTAATTAAATATGGAGAATTCAAAAAATGCTTCTCTGAGCTTCTACAGTCTGAAGCCTCATGCCTTCCAACAGACTCCATAAACCTCCAAGATGAAAAGGCAATAGTTTTCCTAGGTCCCATGGTAGAATATAGAGACGATTCATCCCCTCTCTTCTACACATCCATGAACATACATGATAAAGTGCTGCACAACTGCTTGATGGATTCAGGGGCTTCTCACAACCTCATGCCCAAAACCGTCATGGAATAACTAGGGCTAGAAGTCACCCGAGCCTATCATGACCTCTATTCTTTTGACTCCAGGAGAGTCCAGTGCCTTGGAGTTATTAAAGACCTGGTTGTGACCCTGTTTCAACTGCCCATGAAAAGTGTGGTCATGGACGTTGTAGTGGCTGATGTTCCCCCCAAGTTCAGTATGTTTTTGTCAAGATCTTGGATAAAAATAATAGGGGGAACTTTTCAGATGGACCTCACGTATGCTACTATCCCAGTGTTCATAGGAGAGCATAGAAGACTATACAGGGAATCCCAACTGGCCTAGATAATCAATGATAAATCCAACCCTACCAATCATCCCATCTTTGCCTTGGACACTGATTTAGGTTCCAGTTTACTGCAACTCACCCATACCCCCGAGCCTCCTCTGAAACTCAGAAAGCAGCCCACTGTTTCCCCTGAATTTCCTCCCTCAATCACCCCAATCTGGAAAATGTTTTTTGATGGAGCCTGTTCCTGAGAAGGCACTGGAGCTGGGGTGGTTTATGTGTCACCTTCTCAGGAGGCCATATCCCTATCATATAAGCTGGAATTCGAAACCACCAACAATGTGGCAGAGTATGAAGCTCTTATCCTAGGATTAAGAGCCGCAAGGGAAATGGGAATTCAAGAAGTAGCAGTGTTCGGAGATGCCGAGTTGGTAGTCCAGCAGATCATAAGTGCTTATCAGGCCAAACATCCTTGACTCAGGAGTTACAGAAATGAGGTATGGGATCTAATTGACAGTTTCTTCTCATCATTTAACATTTCATTCATCCCAAGAGAAGAAAACACAGTGGCAGATTCCTTGGCTACATCAGTATGCATTTTCAAAGTACCCTTGCCACCCAAACTGAGGTATGATGTAGAAGTAAAATACAGGCCCTCCATACCTGACAACGTCAAACATTGGAAGGTGTTTGAGGATGATCTCGAGATCAAAAAGTTCTTGGAGACTATTGAAGAATTCTCAGAAATGCATATCGACCAAGATTCTGTCTCTGAGGAAAGGTTTGATGGGGGTGAGTTGCTGAGTAAAATAGCAAAGCATGACATTATTCAATTGCCTAGCAATCACGTTCCAAGGGGACTGGTCCCATTAGAGAGATTGTTTGATGGAAATGATGTGGCAATAAAGGGGAGAGTTTCAAGTGATGATGCTGACACAGCTGAGTGCAACATTGGCACACCAGAGGAGCCTAAGTTTGTCAAGTTGCCAAGGAGTTTGACCAAGGAGTAGAGGGTTGAATATACCGAGTTGTTGAGAGAGTTTTTTGATGTGTTTGCATGGACCTACGAAGACCTCAAGACGTATGACACATCATTCATTGAGCACAAGATCCCACTGAAAGAAGAGGCTAAGCCATTCAAGCAGAAGTTGAGGCAAATAAATCCCATGTTGCTACCTGTCATGGAAAAAGAAGTGAAGAAGCTGCTAGATGCCCAAATCATTGTCCCCTTGAGATATTCCGAGTGGGTGGCCAATTTGGTCCCGGTAAGGAAGAAAAGTGGGGAAATCAGACTCTGTGTTGATTTCAGGAACCTGAACAGGAGCTCAAGGAAAGACAATTATCCCCTACCCAACATGGAGCACATATTGTAGAAGGTCACTGGTGCATCTAGAATATCCATGATTGATGGCTTCTCTAGTTACAATCAGATATCAGTCATGCCTGAGGACAGGGAAAAAACGACCTTCACCACTCCTTGGGGCACATTCATGTATGCCAAAATTCCTTTCGGACTGATGAATGCAGGAGCCACATTTCAGTGAGCCATGGACATAGCCTTCATCGAGGAAAAATACCAGTTCATGGTAATCTATATAGATGACATCACGGTCTTCTCCAGGACAGACAAGGAACACTCCTGCCACTTGAAGAGGGTTTTCCTGAAGTGTCGAAGGTTTGGCCTATCTTTAAACCCCAAAAAATCTTTGTTCACTATGAAGGAAGGGAAGTTATTAGGCCATATAGTGTCAGTAGAGGGAGTAAGGATTGACCCTAGCAGGGTAGAAGCGCTTCAGACCCTGTCACTTCCCAGGTCTAAGAAGGAAGTTCAGGCCCTTTTGGGGAAGATAAATTTCCTGAGGAGATTTGTCTCAAATTTTGCTGAGTTGGTGAAACACATCAAAACCATGCTCAGGAAGGGAAATGAAGTGAAATGGACTATTTAACCCAGGGAATCTTTTGTCCAAATAAAGAGGGCGTTGATTGAGGCACCTATGCTAATTAGTCTTAGTTATTCTAAAGATTTCCTAATTTTTTCTTTTGCTTCTTGTGATACAGTAGCAGCAGTATTGTTGCAAAAAAATAAGCAAGGATGAGAGAAACCTATTGCCTTCTTTAGCAAGGCATTGAGAGATGTAGAGCTCCGGTACAAGATCATGGAGAAGCAGGCTTATGCCTTGGTGAAAGCCCTCAAAGCTTTCAGAGTCTATGTCTTGCACTCAAAGATTATCGTGTATGTTCCTTCTGCCTCTGTGAAGGACATCCTCGTACAACTTGACATAGACGAGAGAAGAGGTAAATGGATTTCCAAGATCTTGGAGTTTGATCTGGAGGTTAAGCCCACCAAATTGATAAAGGGGCAGGGTTTAGCCAAGCTGATGGATGAATCCAACTGCAAAGCTTTGGGGATTAACTTCGTCAATGAACAGGCCGAGTCATCCAACAAGAGTTCTCAAGGCGCTTTATCGCTAGCAGCATGCCCCTGGTACAAGGATATCTTGTACTTTCTGCAAGAATTGAGGCCTCCTGATGGCATGAAAAGAAGCAAGGCAAGAGCTCTAAAGCTCAGGGCGGTCAGATATTGCCTCATTGACCAAACCTTGTACTGGAAAGATCCTTTAGGGGTATTTTTAAGGTGCCTGGACCCACAAGAAGCCCAACAGGTTACATTTGATTTCCACAGTGGCCTTTGTGGGGGTCATCATTTCTGGAAGACCACAACCCATAATATCCTCTGAGCTGGGTATTACTGGCCCACTTTATTCCCTAATGTCTGCAGAGAAATCAGAGCTTGCATCAAATGCCAGAAGTTCTCAGGAAAGCAGCAACTCAAATCTCTGCCATTAAAGCCTGTAGTAGTTTCAGCACCCTTTCAGTAGTGGGGATTGGAATTCATTGGAGAGATTCATCCTCCCTCAAGTGGCCAGCACAGATGGATCCTGACTGCGATAGCCTATTTCTCCAAGTGGATGGAAGCTGTCCCTGCCAGGAGCACCTCCCACAAAGTAATTATCAGCCTCCTGGAGGATATCATAGCCAGATTTGGCTTCCCTAGCAGAATTGTCACTGATAATGCTTCCCCCTTTAGGTCTGAGCCTCTGGTCAAGTTCCGTGAACATTTTGAGATCTCACTGGTTCACTCTACTCCCTATTATCCTCAAGGAAATGGACTGGCGGAATCTTCCAACAAAAGCCTGATCAAGATCATTAAGAAATTAGTGGAAGACAATAAAAGGGCCTGGGATTCAAAGCTCAAATTTTCTCTATGGGCTGACCAAGTGACAACGAAGAAGTCCCTAGGCATCTCACCCTTCCAACTTATTTACGGAACAGAGGCCATTTTCTCTACTCAGCTCACCTTATCTGTGGTGAAATTCCTCCAGGACCTTGAAGGAGAGCCTGACAATATGGTCAGAAGGATTCATCAGATAGTGGAAGTGTAACAGATCAGAGAACAGGTCATGGATAGGGCCTACAACCATCAGGAGAATATTAAGCAGGCTTTTGACAGGAAAGGCAGAAAGAAAGAATTTGAGCACGGTGATCTGGTGCTCAAATGGGATGCACCCAGGAAGGACAGGGGAAAGCATAGTAAGTTTGATGCCCTCTGGTTTGGGCCTTTCAATATCCTTGAAGTATTCTCAAACAACACGTACAGGTTGCAGGATCTGGAAGGCGAATAAGTTTTTAGTGGCCCAGTAAATGGGCATTTCTTGAAAAAATGTTTTTTGTGAGTCGCAGTCGGCTCTTTTGTTTTTGTAAATATTGATTTTTTTTTTCATTTTAATAAATGACTCCTTAGACAAACAGTAAGGCACTGAATCTGCAAAAGTGTTCTTAGAGCATCACAAGGATGACTATATCCCCCATGGAGCCAAATGTTAGTGATATTTCTGGTAAGGGGGGTAAAATGCGAAGGAATGGGTAAAAAACCCACTTGTCCTAAGTTCAGGATGCAAATGCGTCCGTGTTTAAATGGAAATCAATTCTGGACGGTAGGATTTCACGCGCCCGGATCAATGACGCGGATCGGATTCCGGAGCCCCCCCACCTTTCTACCTTTAAGTGGAGGGGGGGGGGTCTGGAATCGGGGGTACACCTCTTCAACGGTCAGGATCAAAGCGCCCGGATCAATGATGCTCAAGGAAATTCTGGACCCCCCCCGCCTTTCTACCTTTAAGCAGAGGGGGGGGGGGTCCAGAATCAGCCAAACATCTTCCCAATGGCTAAGATCAAAGCGCTCGGATCAACGATGCTCAGGTGATCCCATCCTTCTCAGATGATCTGTTTTAAATCAACGTGGGCCCCTTTCCTACCGTGTCATCTTTCATATCATCCACTCACCATCTTCCATGTGTCCCACTCCATTCCACATTAGCCTCCCATTAATAACAGGCCCGTTATATCTCATCTTCTACTCTCTCTGCCTATTGCCTTCCGCCATGTGTCTTCCCCTGTCACCTCTCTCACACCTCATCACTTCACATATCACCCTCGTAGTTGTGGCACCACCACCCCCATCATATGCCCCATCCTTCATGCTGGCCTCCACGTATATTCATCAAGTCGTTCAGCTAGTCCAGGCGGCAGCGCGAGGGGCCGTCCACATCCCAAAAGGTGTCGAGTTGGCCGGGCCATCCCCAATCCCAATGAAGCAGTTATTAAGGTAGTTGGTAGTGGTTAGACATCGCCTCCACCATAATGGGAAAGTCCAACAACGAATTAAAGGCACGTTGGTTCGCCCACGGAACTGTCAGGAGCCCGATTGCATCTGCCATAAGTTGCATGATCATTCAGAGACGGCAGCTGCAGATTGTCAGAAGCCATGCAAACGCAATATGTTTAATGCAGCGTCTCGATTTTGTTGTTGATTGTTGTTCTGAGTATATGTAGGCGTTCTCACCATTTTTGTATCTATCGATGGTTGAGCAGAGCTCCCGGTTGTAAAGTTTTAACAAAGAACTGTTAATCCGATTATGTATGGAATTTTGAGACTTCTTGCCTTATGAATGCCAGTTTCTTTCATGCCTTTGTTTACACTCTGTTAGAGAAACTCGGAATTGGAGGATCCAGTCAAGCTGTAGCTGTTATAGGATGATGTTTTAATGGATCACTGTAATTGTTGCGCTGTCTCTAATCGGTCCCTGTGATTTTCCCAGCGCTGAGTGACTTGGAATTGGAGGATCCAGTCAAGTCCCCTTTTTAGTTTCTTGAGACCCTGAACCAAGAGGATCTTGCATTCAAAGTCTTTCTTCTGCAAACCGCTGAAATCCTATTGCCCAAAGTTGTTTGTTCACCTTTCTTACTAAGTCTTCCACCTGCTCATCTTTTAATTAACCCACTGGCTGAAGTTAGATCAAGACCTCCTTTGTTCCTTACATACCAGACCCAGTCCCTGAGTTAGAATGATATTTCCTCGAGTCTCTCCCCATTTGATCATCCATTAAAACAATCGTGACATAAAACTGATGGGTGTCGGGCTCTGCTCCTGTAAGCAATCCAGGAGTGACTTTTGACACTAACACCTACAAACAAGGGTTTTCCCTGTGCTATATCTCTCTTATATATGTGCGGGTTTGAACAATAGTACTCCCCCCAATATCTTAGGGAACCAAATCAGGAGGCTATATCATACCCTTAGCCTTACTACTTGATTACCCATGTAGTAGAGAGTGTCTTCCTGAGCATTGTTCTCAGTGGAAATATAACACTTAGGTGTTTGATCATTTGATCTATAACGGGTTTCAAAATACCTAGGCCAGTCTATATACATGTGTTATCTAATGCACTACCACTCAAAGGGGTACTAACAGGGGTTACAAGGGTGTCCAACAATCTGAGCTTAAAAAAATCTTGTATTTCTTGTGTGTATGTGATGTAGGAGCATCACCTTCAAAGTCAAAGTTGCAAGCATGGAGGAAAATATATGACATCTCAACACGACAAAGTTTCAAATCAACATTTAACTCAGAAGTAAATCGAGTTGTTGAGATATTTTTGGAAACAACATTTTTAAATATGTCGTGTTTGTAAAGTTGTGTAAGACTGTAAGGATTTGCAGATATAGAGTGTTGACTCTTATCTGTCAATAACTGGTAGTTATTGTAATAGGATAAGGTAGGTAACCTCTAAGACCTGATAGGATAGATTGTAGACAGGACGACGAGAGCTCATAGAGCCAATACTTAGATAGTTTGTTATGTGATGCAACACCCCTACCTCAACAGGTTATGCATGACCTCCTGGTCTAAGGATCGTTCTTAATCTCCCTTCAATTCTGATTGACTCCTTGATTCCCTATAGGAATCTTCCACACATGAGTTTTTATCCACAGGTCCTTAGGAGTTACGCCTATGCAAGAAAGCACCAGGTGTAAACCTCCACTCCATGTGACCAACTGACGTGACCACGATCATTTCTTGAAAAGGTATTTCAGGTTTCATGACTTCACGATCTCAGTTGTGAATTCCTCTGGCTTCTTCAATCCCTGAAACCCTAAAAGGGCTAACAGATGTTTGACTCCTCCCTTGAATTTTCCTGATGTGACCTTCAACTGCGACCTGAGGCCAAATATTTCGGAACCTCGAGGTTTCGCGTATCAGTGAATTATAATTTCACATCTCCCTTCACCCTATAGCCAAAATCATCATAAGTCTTGCCTCAAATCAACGGTTCTAAGCTTCCCACAATCTGATGGCCATGATTCCTTCAGAACTTCGTGAACCAGGAGTTCACAACTCTCGACTCCGAGTCACAACTCCTTTCATGCCCCAAATTCTGAAATGATGAAACTCGAGCATGAGATCAACGACTCTTGTTGATCCAGATACAGCGACCACTAATCCTCCTACGTTTATGAGTGATGAAAGACACTCAGCCTTAACCCTTCCACTGGTCTGCAAGATCCAACGATCCACGAAACTTCAATGATTCTCCCTATGGGAATTTCAACCGTCCGTTTAGAGTTCTCAAAGACTACTGAAATACTTTGGTGTCTTTTCTCTTCTAAACTTAGCCTCTACAAGGTGACTTCAAACCTCGTCCTCTCTTCAATCTTCTTTGACAAATCTATCCTTCCTGAGTTTTTTTCTACTGCAAAATCAAGGATTCAAAAGAGTTATTGCACACACTCCTTTATGGCATTCACAATAACCTCTGGTTATTTCACTTCTAACTCTGTGCAGTCCCTGGCAACAATAGTTCTTCAACCTCTCTCCATGGTTGGAAAAGTATAAGACTTCCACTCGCCTGTGCACACCTTGCACGACTCAGTGCAATACTAGCACTTCCACTGGTATAAGAACAATGGTATCCCTCCTGATCTTTTCTAAGTTAAAACTCAGAACTCTGTCAACACACTCTATGCAGACCCTCACTACACTCCTTGTAGGAATTCTCAGGATGAGAAACAATTGAAACTTCTACTTCTGCTCTCACAGACTTCATCTATTAAACATGAAATCAAGAGCATACACACACATAGCATTGAAACAAAATGCATAACAGAGAATATAAACAAATTGTAAACATACCATTAATAAATGTAAACAACATTCATCACGACACCATGAAATGGAATCAAAGCAATCTTATATTAATTCCAGTGCTCCTGTACATGGGTTCAATAGAAAAAGCTATCTGCTTATACAATCTACAATCTTTGTTCTTCTCTATTCTCTTGTTATTTACATCTCTATAGCTTACAATGAGAATAATAATACAACAGTACATACGAGGGTGTCTTTTATGAGTTTTCCCTCCAACATCTCTAAGCTATCCAATCGAATTAAAAGCTACAACTACTTTACATTCATTATAATTAAATGCCTCCATGTTCGACAGATGAGATAAATGCTCAAGATCTGTTTTACAACTCCAAACATTTAAGGGAAATTATGTCCCCCCAGCTATTACATTAATGTTCCTTCATTCAAATTCAAATCATTCTCAAAATATGCACTGGTGCATTTTCAGCTATCTTTTGCTTTTGCGTTTGCTTTGCTAGCTCGCTTGCGATGCTCCTGCATCATACTCCCTTGGTTGAAAAATTCATGAACTCTTGTTCATGAGATCCTTCACTGTCTATCCATCTCTTTGGATATCTGCTTCTCTTTCCCAACTAGCATCCTCAATTGAGCGTCCTTTCCATTTGACCAAATATTCAAAATATGTCTTCCTGCAGGTCTTCTTTCCAACTCTCTAGTCAATTACCTTCTCCATCTACAGCTTTTAAGCTACATGCATCTTTCTGACCCACTGAACTTCTTTTTGACCTTCTTCTCCATCTGGTTCATCTTCTCTATAAGGATACAGATCTTCTATGCACTTGTATTCTTGGTTGGAATTTTGTAATCGCTCTTTAATTTTGTTATGGAGCTCCTGCATCTCTGCTACAAAATCCTCTACTCCAACACTTCTGAACTCAGTCTGTTCTAAGTCCCTCAACTACGATACTCCTCTCGGATGCATTCCATACATTATCTGGAATGGGCTCTGTCCTGCGCTCATGTTCGGTAAATTGTTATATGCAGATTCTGCTTGCAGCAAAATACGATCCCACTGACTATGGTGTTCAGTTACTAAGCTCCTCAATAAGTCCCCCAAGATCCGATTTACTACCTCAGTTTTTCCATCAGTATGAGGGTGATATGCTCATCTAAAAGACAAATCTGTTCCCAGCTTCTTCCATAGGGTTCTCCAGAAATGACCAACAAATTTGGTATCTCGATCTGAAACAATAATCTTGGGTAAGCCATGAAATCTAATAACTTCTTTGAAAAACATATTTGCAATATGTGTTGCATCACTGGTTTTCTGACATGATATGAAATGTTCCATTTTAGAGAATCTATCGACTACCACGAATATGGAATCACAGCCCCTCTATGTCCTTGGTAGTCCTAACATGAAATCCATGCTTACCGCATCCCACGACCTCTCTGGTACTGGAAATGGTTGATACAACCCTATGTTTTGTCTTTTCCCTTTTGCATGCTGGAAAATCCTGCATTTGTTGAAAAAATTCTTAACATCTATCCTCATCCCTGGCCAATAATATAGATAGTTCAGTTGCGCGAATGTTTTGTCATGGCCGAAATGTCCAGCCAATCCCCCACTATGTTTTTCCTTCAGAAGATTCTCTCTCATAGAAATCTTCGGGATACACAACTGATTTCTCTTGAATAGAAGTCCATACTGAATCATATACTCAATCCATTGGCTTCTATCTCTGAGAAATGGATTCTCACATGCTTCATAAGCGGCCTTGAAATCTGGATCATCTCTGTACATGTCCTTAAAGTTATCAAAACCTAAGGTCTTCACACGGAACTCCTGTAGAATCAAGCATTTCCTTCTCAACGCATCAGAAACCTTGTTAGTAGTTCCAGAAATGTGCTTTATAAAAAAAGTAATCTTCTGCATATACTCAACCCATTTTGCATGTTTTTGGTTCAATTTTTCCTGTCGAGTTATGAATTGTAAGGCATGGTTGTCTCTACATAAGACAAACTCTTTCGGAACCAAGTAATGCCTCCATTTCTTCAGTGCTTGTATGATAGAATAAAACTCTTTATCATACATAGAATATTTCATCTTTTCATCGTTCATTTTCTCACGGAAGTATGCAATCAACCTATTGTCTTGACTTAAGACTGCTCCAATCGCAAATCCACTTGTGTCACATCTGACTTGAAATGTTTTAATGAAATATGGAAAAACCAGAATTGGCTACCCAATTATCTTATCTTTCAACAACTTGAAACTTTTCTCTGCTTCCTCTATCCAATGAAAATATTTATGTCTTTTCTTAACTGTGTCCATCATTGGTGCACATATCCCACTGAAATTCCTGATGAACTTCCTGTAAAAACTCACCAATCCATGGAAGCTTCTAACTTCAAAGATACTATTTGGTGATGGCCAATATCTAATTGCTTTTACCTTCTCAGTATCCATCTTTAACTCATTCGAAGAGATCACAAAACCCAGATAAATGAGTTCTTTCTTCATGAAATACGACTTCTTCAAATTTATCAACAATTTCTCTTGCTGCAATCTCTTCATCACTAGTGTTAGGTGTCTCAAATGCTCTTCCTCAGTCTTATTGAAGATCAATATATCATCAAGATACACAATTACAAACTTCCCAATGAAATCTTTCAAGACTTTATTCATCAATCTTATAAAAGTACTTGGCGCATTCATCAAGCCAAACGACATGAAAAGCCACTCATACAACCCTTAATTCATCTTGAATTTTGTCTTCCATTCATCACCTTCCCTCATTCTAATCTGATGATATCCACTTTTCAAATCAATTTTTGAAAAAAACTTTGCTCCACTCAAGCAATCCATCAAGTCATCCATCCTTGATAAATGAAATCTATACCTGATGGTGATTTTGTTTATAGCCCTCAAATCTGTACACATTCTCCATCCACCATCTTTATTTGGGCTTAACACTGTAGGTACAACACATGGACTCAAGATTGATCTAACTAGCCCTTTGTCCACCAAATCCTAGACTTGTCTCTTGACCTCTTCATTCTCCTGCGGCATCAATCTATACATTACTTTGTTTGGTAAACTTGTTCTTGGTATAATATCAATATGATGGATTATACTTCTGATAGGTGGCAATGAACAAGGTAAATCGTCCACCACTATATCAATGAAATTCTCCAACAGTTCCTGAATTTCTCCAGGTAGATCATCTATCTTGGTACTAGTCAAGATGACTCTAGGTTTCCTCACCACAGAAAATTTCATATCTTCTTATTTCTTGACTTCCTCAAGAAGCTCCTTCCCACTCATGAGAAGTATAGTATTTCTTACTTCTACTTTCACCTCCTTGTCTTTAATTGGCAACACCATATGCGTCCTACCATTCTTCTCTAAGGTGTATGTGTTCTTTCTCCCATCGTGAACAACATTTATGTCGTATTTCCATGGTCTCCCCAATAAAAGATGATAGACACCCATGGGAATAACATCACACATAATTTCATCCTTATATCCCCCTATCTTAAATTCAGCTAAACATTGTTTAGTGAAAGTTACCTGGTGTACCTTTTGCAACCACGAAACTTTGTATGGGCTCGGATGTGCAACTGTCTCCAATTCCAACTTCTCCACCATTTCTGTGGATACTAGATTATCTTTGCTTTCACTGTCCACTATTACCTTGCATACTCTATCCTTGGTCTTGCAAGAATTTATGAACAAACTATTTCTTTGGACTGGATTCTCTATCTCTTTCTCTAGCTTCAAGAGAATTTTTCGCATCATTAAGGATCTTCCACCTTCTGCATCTTCTACCTCAACATTTCACCTTTTCTCTTCTGAAATGTGAGCTTCTCCTCCTCCATCTCTTTTTTTTTCAGGGCATTCAAAAGACTTGTGTCTAATCTTTCCACAGACAAAACACTTTATTTCACAACCTGTACCTCTTCCTCTTCCTCTTGCTCGAGGAAAAGTATTTATGTCAGTATATTGTCTTCCCTGTGAACTTCCTCCTCTTTCAGGGTGATTATGAGGTTTCTTCTCTTCATCCTTAGGCCTTTTCATGACTCTGTCTTGGGCAACTACCTTGCCTCTTCTCTAACTTATACCTCTGCCCCTTTGACCTTGCTTCCAAGCTAATTTTTCTTCAGCCTTCAAAGCCATTTGATAAGCATCTTCTACATTCCTTATTGTCATCATGCTCATATCGTCTTGAATGTCATATCTCAGACCATTCATATATCTAGCGAACTTTTCATCATCACTCTCACGATGACCTGCTCTAATATTTATCCTGTAGAACTCTTCAGTGTATTCTTTCACTGTCATCCCTTTCTGTCTCAAATTTTTCATTCTTCGAAACAAATTAATCTGGTAGTATCTGGGTATAAAATTGGATTTCATTTTTGCAACCATCCTACCCCAGATTTTGATTCTTTTCTTTCCTTTGCAATGCCTGTCAGCCTATAGTTCATCCCACCATAGTAATGCATGCCCTTTAAGTCTAGTGACAACATGTTTAACTTCTTATCTTCTTAGATGTCTTCATAGTGGAAGTACTTGTCTAGAGCTCTAAACCAATCTAGTAGCTCCTTAACGTCTAAGCTTCCTTTGTACATAGCGATGTCCATTTTCTCTCTGGCACCTATTCTTGCAACAACTCTAAATAGACGTTCTTATTCAACATCTTCAGCTACAACGTCTTCTTCAACTCCAGCCTCATTTTCTCTTTCGGCTTCACTGACGTATCCAACATCGATTGTCCGTCTCTATGTTGTATCCATAGAATCTAATCAAGCATGGATTTCTCTCATTTCCCTATCCACAGCTGGATCGGGCATTGGTCTATATTGACATCTTCTGGGCGACATTGTTTCAAATATGTTCCATGCATAAGTTGAATCACAACTTGCCTTCTGTATTCTCTCTACAGAAAACAAAAAATGAAGGCTAGGCTCTGATACCACCTAATGCAACACCCCTACCTCAACAGGTTTTGCATGACCTCCCGGTCTAAGGATCGTTCTTAATCTCCCTTCGAGTCTAATTGAATCCTTGATTCCCTACAAGAATCTTCCACACATGAGTGTTATCCATAGGTCTTTAGGAGTTACGCCTATGCAAGTAACCACCAGGCATTAACCTCGACTCCACATGACCAACTGACGTGACCATGACCTTTTCTCGAAAATGTATTTCGGGTTTCGTGACTTCGTGATCACAGTTGTGAGTTCCTCTAGCTTCTTCAATCCCCAAAACCTCGAAAGGGCTAACGGATCTTTGACTCCTCCCTTGAATTTTCCTGATGTGACCTTCAACTGCGACCCAAGGTCAAATATTTCGGCACCTCGGGGTTTCACGTATCGACGAATTACAATGTCACAACTCCCTTCACCTGATAGCTGAAATCACGATAAGTCTCACTTCAAATCAACGGTTCTGATCTTCCCACGATCTGACAGACCTGATTCCTTCAGAACTTTGTGAACTGGGAGTTCACAACTCTCGACTCTGAGTCACAACTTCTTTCACGCCTCGAATTCTGAAATGACAAAAATCGAGCATGAGATCAATGACTCTCGTTGATCCAAATCCAATGACCACTAATCCTCCTATGTTTATGAGTGTTGAAATACACTCATCCTTAACCCTTCCGTTGGTCTGGAAGATCTGATGATCCACGGAACTTCGGTGATTCTCCCTATGGGAATTTCGACTGTCCGTTCAGACTTCTCAAAGAATACTGAAATACTTTGGCATCTTTTCTCTTCTGAACTTAGCCTCTGTAAGGTGACTTCAGACCTCGTCCTTTCTTAAATATTCTCTGAAACCTCTATCCTTCTTGACATTTTTTCTACTGCAAACTCAAGGCTTCAAAAGGGTTCCTTCACGCACTCCTTTGCGGAATTCACAATAACCTCTGGTTATTTCACTTCTAACTCTGTGCACTCCCTGGCAACAAAAATTATTCAACCTCTCTCCACGGTTGGAAAAGTCTAAGACTTCCACTCGCTTGCACACAACTTGCACAGCTCGGTGAAATATTAGCACTTCCACTAGTATAAGAACAATGGTATCCCTCCTGAGATTTTCTGAGATAAAATTCAGTACTCTGTCAACGCACTCTATGCGGACCCTCACTGCACTCCTTTCAGGAATTATCAAGATGAGAAACAATTGAAAATTATACTTCTTCTCTCACAGGCTTCATCCATTCGACATGAAATCAAGAGCATACACACACATAGCAATGAAAAAAAATGCATAACAGAGAATATAAACAAACTGTAAACATACCATTAATAGATTTAAATAGTATTCATCACGACACCATGAAATGGAATCAAAGAAATCTTATATCAATTCTAGTGCTCCTGTACATGGGTTCAATAGAAATAGCTATCTGCTTATACAATTTACAATCTTTGTTCTTCTCTATGCTCTTTCTCTCTACAACTCTACATCTTACAATGAGAATAATAATACAACAGTACATACGAGGGTGTCTTTTACGAGTTTTTCCTCCTGCATATCTAAGATATCTAATCGAATTAAAAGATAAAACTACTTTACATTCATTACAATTAAATGCCTCCATGTTCGACAGATGAGAGAAAGGCTTAAGATCTATTTTACAACTCCAAACATTTAAGGGCAATTATGTCCCCCCAGCTATTACATTAATGTTCCTTCATTCAAAATCAAAACATTCTCAAAATATGCGTTGGTGCATTTCCAAATGTCTTTTTCTTTTGTGTTTTCTTTGTTGGATCACTTGCGATGCTCCTGCATCATTATGGTATTGTAATAGAGATCTATATAGGAACATAGAGATCAGGTAGAGAAGAATAGAGTAGAATAAAGACGCAGCGGGGAACTGCAATATTATGTAAATTGTTTCATGAATGAATAGAACAGACATAATTGTCCAAATCCTTCAGACTGAGTTCATTTTGAGGTGTGATTGAATGAATGTTACATTATGTGTGTGTGATTTAGTTCATTTCATTCATGTATGATTGTTCAAGAATTGATTGTATGAGTTCGTGACAAAACTGGATAAGTTTCAATTGTTTCTCTTCTGAAACTCGTATGCAAGGTGTGCATCTCGTACGCAAGGAGTGCGTTGACAGAGTCTCGGATTGACTCAGAGGAGTTCAGAGAGAAAAAATGGAACTTAGACCAGGTGCAAGGATTGCATAGTGTCAAGAATCAACCAAGCGTTGAGGAACCAAAACAGAGGAACGCAAGGAGTGTGGGAAGAATTTATTTTCAATAAATCCTTCGAACTGAGTTATCGAAATCCCAGGAACGTAAGGAGTGTGTGGGAAATCGAAATATTTAAAGAGATCAAGCTCAGAAGAGATAGCACTTTTCATAAGTGTAGACAAGGTCCAAGAGATGAGTCGTAGGAGGAGAAAAGGTCGAAGCCTTTGAACATTTGGAAAATCTTCTAAGTCGAAAGAAATCAAAATCTCGGGAGGACGAGCAACAACAAGCATTGGATCATCGTACAGAGGACCAAAAACCATCTGATCAAAGAAAGGTGCACTATTCTTAGCACTTCACACACACAGGGGAGTGGACTTACCAAATTCTCAAAGTCCCGAAGTAAATTGGGATCTTCCATCGTGAAGGAGGACAAGTGGAGCAAGATCCATAACTCTAAAAGTTCGTGGACCAGGAGGAGGAGAAATAACCTAAGTGGATCCTAACCTTTGATCACTAGAGGGACATGTGTCAATGGATCATGATCTCCAGGGAAATCACTTCGAGAGTTCAGTTGAGAATTGAAAATATCGAAGCCCAGAGAGTTGAATGAGATCTGGACTGTTAGATCCATAGGGACACGTGGTGATGGATCATGAGCTTCGGAGAGATCAGTTTGAGAATTCAGTTGAGACTTGAAACTTCTGAAGTCTGGAGTGCTGGAGAGCTTAAGTGAATCTCATCCTTCATATCTAGAGGACAGGTGGCATGAATATGTGGATTTCGGGTAAAGACCCGAAGTAAACGTTGACCATCGGATCACCCGAAGTAGATATGAACTGTCAAATCTGGAGATCAGGTGGCATGAATCTGTGGACTCTGGGTAAATACCTGAAGTAAACGTCGATCATTGGATCATCAGAAGTAAATCCCCATCATCTTATTCAAGAGGATACATGGTATAATCCTGTGTATTTTGAGGGAAGTAAAGTTTGATATTTGAAAAAACTGAAGTCCAAGGAACTGCAGGGATCATAGCTGTTGATCAGGAGGGCATGCATGGTAAAATACTTGTCATTGCAAAAGGAAGGAAAGTTTGATATTTGAGAATTCTGAAGTCTGGAATTTCAAAACGATCACAATCGTTGACCTGAGAGGGGTATATATGAACTATTGGTTTCCAAGAAGCAGATTTCGATCGTCCATTCAGAAGCATCGTCAATATCATGAGATTGATGGTCACCTCACATTGCAGGGATAAAAGGTGCTTGAGATTTAAAAATTTGAGGGCGGGCCGCAATTGAGACCACCATTTTAGAAAAGGGACACGTGGTGGCTCAAAGTGAATTGCAGGGAGAAAAGTAATTTGGTTCCAAACCACTCTTAGCCACACCTGCAATCACATCGTCACGTGAAGTCACCACTCAAGATCACATTAAGGAGGGGCTTATCGAAAAAGGGGCTAGAGCCAACTTTGATATTTCTCAAGTGTGAAGGAGAAGGTCGTGGATATCATAAGACCTATACCAGAAGCTGAAAGGGCCTGTGTTTGATTAAGAGGACTATGAAGGTATCAAAGAGTCATTTGACTCAGAGAATCAAAGATCCTTGACTGGGAGGTCATGTAGCCCTACGAGGGAGTAGGGGGGCTACATTAGGTGGTATCAGAGCTGATATTGATATTGTTTGCAGACAACAGACAAAGGAGAAGGAGATAAATTGGTATAAATTGTGGTATCAAGATTTGATTTATGTTTGTAGGAATCAAAAGGTGATGCAGTGGAATCATGTCGCCCAGAAGGCGTAGAGAGAATGCAGAAATGGAAGAAGAAATGAGGTGACTTAGAATGAGACTGGACACCGTGGAAACAATGCAGATAAGAGCACCAGACGCTGGAGATATCAATGATGCTAAGAGGAAAGAGATATAGGTCGAAGAAAATGTGGCGGTGGATGCTACACAAGACTTCTTATTGAAATTTGTTTCAAGAATAGGAGCCAGAACAAGAATAGTGGTACCAATGTATGAAGGCAATTTAGAAGTTGAAGAATTGTTGGATTGGGTACGAGCTATGGACAAGTACTTCGATTATGAAGATATCGAAGAAGACAAGATGGTGAAGCATACAGTGATGAGACTGAAAGTTCATGCAACACTATGGTGGGATGAACTTCAAGCCGAATGTAGATGCAAGGACAAGAAGAAAATTAAAAGCTGGGGTAGAATGGTAGCCAAGCTAAAAGAAAAATTTATCCTGAAGGACTATCAAATCAATATATTCAGAAGATTGCAGAACCTGAGACAGAAAAGATTATCAGTGAAGGAGTACACTGAAGAATTTTACAGACTGAACATCAGGGATGGACAAAAATCAGTGCACTAAGATATGAAATCCAAGAGGAAATCATCATGATGTCAGTTAGTAAAGTCGAGGATGCTTATCAAGCAGCCTTGAAAGCTGAAGAAATATTGGCCAGGAGACAAAGTCAACGAAACATAGGAGGAAATTCAAAGAGAGGTAAGGGAACCAACAAAGAGAAGTTCCATAAACCAAAGCATGAAGTTGGAAAAAAACATAGTCACCCCGAGAAAGGTGGAAATTCTAGAGAAGGACAACATGGAGGAAGAAGCGCTTCTTCTAGAGGAAGAGGAAGAGTCAGAGGAGGTGAAGTTATATGTTATGTCTGTGGAAAACCAGGGCACAAGTCTTGGGAATGTCTCGAGAGAAAGAAAGAAGGAGGAGGAGAAGCACACATTTCTAAAGCACAGAAGCATGTGGAAGCAGAAGCAGCATAAGGAGGAAAGAACCTCATGATGAGGAAATTTCTTCTTAAACCAAAGAAGGAGGTAGAGGAACTAGTTCAGTGAACAAGTCTGTTCAGAACTGCTTGCAAGATGAAAGACAGAGTTTGCAAGGTGATCATAGAAAGTGGGAGCACTAGCAATCTAGTATCCACAAAGATGGTGGAGAAACTAGAGTTGAAGACAACTGCACATCCAAATCCATACAAGGTATCATGGTTGTAGAAAGGACATCAAGTAATGGTAAGTCAACAATGCCAAGTTGAATTTAAAAGAGGAGGTTATAGGGATGAAATATTATGTGCTGTAATTCCTATGGATGTCTATCATATTTTACTAGGGAGACCATGGCAGTTTGATAGAAAAGTTATACATGATGGAAGAAAGAATACTTATACCTTGGAAAAGAATGGTAGGACACATATGTTGTTACCAATATAAGACAAAGAGTAAAAGATGGAATCTAGTTCAAGTATACTTCTCATGAGTGGGAAGGAACTCTTGAATGAAGTCAAAAAGGAGAAAGAAATGCAGTTTTCTATAGTGAGGAAGCCAAGAGTTATCCTTACAAATACTTCTGTGGAGTATTTACCTGAAGAAATCTAGGAACTATTAGAAAACTTTGCTGACATAGTAGTGGATGAGTTACCTCACTCATTTCCACCCATTAGGAGTAAAATCCATCATATTGACCTTATTCCAGGAGAGTTTACCAAACAAAGAATCTTATAGGTTGACACCTAGAGAGAATGAGGAAGTCAAAAATCAAGTCTAGGAGTTGTTGGATAAAGGTTTAGTCAAGGAAATCCTAAGCCCATGCGCAATACCAACTGTGTTAAGTCCAAAGAAGGATGGAGGATGGAGAATGTGTACAGATTCTAGATCCATCAACAAGATAACCATTAGGTATAGATTCCCTTTACCAAGGATGGATGATTTGATGGATTGTTTGAGTGGAACAAGATATTTTTCCAAGACAGACTTGAAGAGTGGATATCATCAAATAAGGATGAGAGAGGGAGATGAGTGGAAAACATCATTCAAGACAAATGAAGGTTTGTTTAAATGGCTAGTCATGCCATTTGGGTTGACAAATGCACCAAGCACATTTATGATATTGATGAATGAAGTATTGAAAGACTTCATAGGAAAATTTGTCGTAATATATCTGGATGACATACTAATCTTTAGTAAGACATAGGGAGAACACTTAAAACACTTGACATCAGTGATGGAAAAATTGCTGCTAAATCTGAAGAAAAGCTCTTTTATGAAGACAGAAGTCATATACTTGGGCTTTGTGATCTCTTCAAATGAATTGAAGATGGATCAAAAAAAGGTGAGAGCAATCAGAGAGTGGCCATCGCCAAGGAACATATTTGAGGTAAGAAGTTTTCATGGGTTAACAAGTTTTTATAGAAATTTTATTAGAAATTTCAGTGGTTTATGTACACCCATGTTGGACACTGTGAAGAAGAAACAAAAGTCTTTTAAATGGATAGATGAAGCTGAAAAAAGTTTCAAAGTGTTGAAGGAGAAGATCATAGAACAACCAATTCTGGTCTTACCAGATTTTGGGAAAACATTTCAGGTGAGATTTGATGCAAGTGGAGTAGCTATTGGAGCAGTCTTGAGTTAGGATAATAGGCCAGTTGCGTATTTTAGTGAGAAGTTGAATGACACCAAGAAGAAGTATTCCACATATGACAAATAATTTTATGCAGTGATTCAATCTTTGAAGAAGTGGAGGAACTATCTAATTCCTAAAGAATTTGTCTTGTACAATGATAATCAAGCTTTGCAGTTTATTGCTGGGCAAGAAAAGTTGAATCAAAGACATGCTAAATAAGTAGAATTTATGCAAAATTTTACTTTTGTTATTAAACATATTGTTGGAACTTCTAACAAAGTTGCAGATGCTTTGAGCAGGGGGAGTTTAATCGTACAGGAATTCCAAGTGGAGACCTTAGGGTTTGAACACCCCAAGGAAATGTATCGAGAAGATCCAGATTTTAAGGAGGCTTATGAGGCAAGTAAGAATCGTTTGTTGGGAGACAGAAGCCCATGGACAAAATATTTGATCCAAGATGGATTATTGTTCAAAGGGATCCAATTATGCATACCAATATGCTCAATAAGAGATAACCCACTGAAAGAGAAGCACAACAGAGGTTTAGTTGGACATTTTTGTCATGATAAGACATTTGCACAGCTGAGCAATTCATACTATTGGCCTAGCATGAGGGCATAGGTGAAAAGGTTTGTGAACAAATGCAAAATTTGTCAATATGCAAAAGGAAGAAAACATAACACTAGTTTGTATCAGCCATTACCAATTCTAGAGAGGTCGTGGGATGCAATCAGTATGGATTTTTTATTGGGATTTCATCGAACTCAGAAAGGGAGTGATTCCATATTTTTTATGGTGGACAGATTTTCAAAAATGGCACATTTCATACCATGCCAGAATACAAACTATGCTACACATATAGAAAATTTGTTTTTCAGAGAAGTGTTGAGACTACATGGATTGCCTAGGAGCATAGTCTCAGACAGGGATAGCAAATTTGTATGACACTTTTGGAGAACTCAATGGAAGAGGTTGGGGACAAACTTTTCCTTTAGTTCAACATATCACCCTCAGACAGATGGATAGACTGAAGTAGTAAACAGGAGTCTGGGAAACTTGTTAAGAAGTTTAGTCACTGAACAAGGTCGTCAATGAGATCAGATTCTGGCACAAGCAGAATTTGCATTTAACAATTCAGTGAACAGAAGCATAGGGAAAAGTCCATTTGAAATTGTGTATGGTATACAACTAAGAGGGATTACATAGTTGATAGATTTGAATCAAGAAGAGTTCATAAGTGCTGGAGCATAGGATTTTTCAATAGAAATGCAAAAACTCCATGATAGAGTCAGAGAGCAGCTACGGGACAACAACCTAAAATATAAGAACAGAGTTGATCAGAAGAGGAGAGAAGTTCAATTTGAAGTAGGAGATGAAGTTTTAGCTCATTTGTGAAAAGAGAGGTTTCTGAGGGGAACATATAACAAGTTGAAGATGAAGAAAATAGGACCATGCAGGATTCTCAGAAAATTCGCAGCCAATGCTTATGAAATTGAGTTGTCAGACAATGTTGGGATATCACCGATATTCAATGTTGCAGACTTGTATCCTTACAAGAGATATGATGCTAGAGAATCAGATGATCAGAAAGAAGTTTAGTGGAAAGAACAATTGACCACAGCAAAAAAAACTCATATGGAGAAAATCATTGAACAAAGAGCTGGAAAGAAGACCAAGAGGAAGACATATCATGAATACTTAGTGAAGTGGAAAGATCACCTAGTGGAAGATTCAAGTTGGGTCACAGAACCTGATATTTTGAAGCATGGAAATATAGTGCAGGAACTCATGGACAGGAGTCCATGAATATTTTAGCAAGAGAAGTATGATGCAGGAGCATCACCTTCAAATTCAAAGATGAAAGCATGGAGGAAAAGATATGACATCTCAACATGACAGAGTTTCAAATCAACATTTAACTCAGAGGTAAATTGAGTTGTTGAGATATTTTTGGAAACAACATTTTTAAATATGGCGTGTTTGTAAAGTCGTGTAGGACTGTAAGGAGTTGTAGATATAGAGTGTTGACTCTTATATAGCAATAACTGATAGTTATTGTAATAGGATAAGGTAGGTAACCGCTAAGACCTGATAGGATAGGTTGCAGACAGGATGATGAGAGCTTATGGAGCTAGTCCTTAGATAGTTTGTTATGGCATTGTAATAGAGATCGATATAGGAATATAGAGATCCGGTGGAGCAGAATAGAGTAGAAGAAAGACGCAGTGGGGAACTGCAATATTATGTAAATTGTTTCATGAATGAATAGAATAGGTATAATTATCCAAATCCTTCAGACTGAGTTCATTTTGAAGTGTGATTGAATGAATGTTACATTTTGTGTGTGTGATTTAGTTCATTTCGTTCATGTATGATTGTTCAATAATTTATTGTATGAGTTTGTGACGAAACTGGATAATTTTCAATTGTTTCTCTTCTGAAACTCATATGCAAGGTGTGCATATCGTATGCAAGGAGTGTGTCGACAGAGTCTCGGATTGACTCATAGGAGTTCAGAAAGAACAAAGGGAACTTAGACTAGGTGCAAGGAGTGCACATCATCAAGAATCGACCAAGCATCGAGGAACCAGAATAGAGGAACACAAGGAGTGCATGAAGAATTTATTTTCAAGAAATCCTTTGAACTGAGTTATTGAAATCCCAAGAACGCAATGAGTACATGGGAAATTGAAATCTTCAAAGAGATCAAGCTCAGAAGAGATAACATGTTTCATAAGTGTAGACGAGGTCCAATAGACAGAGTCATAGGAGGAGCAAAGGTCGAAGACTTTGAACATTTGGAAAATATTCTAAGTCGAAAGAAATCAGAAGCTCAGAAGGAGGAGCAACAATAGCCATTGGATCACCACACAAAGGACCAATAGTCATATGATCAAAGCAAGGTGCATAAACCTTAGCGCTTCACACACATAGGGGAGTGGACTTACCAAAGTCCTGAAGTCCCGAAGTAAATTGGGATCGTCCATCGCCAAGGAGGATAGGTGGCACAAGATCCATAACTCTGGAAGTTCGTGGACCAGGAGGAGGATAAATAGTCGAAGTAGATCCTGACCATTGATCACTAGAGGGACACATGTCGACGGATCGTGAGCTTCAGGGAAATCACTTCAAGAGTTCAGTTGAGAATTGAAACTCCTGAATCCCAGAGAGCCAAAGGAGATCTAGACCGTCGGATCCAAAGGGACACATGGCGATGGATCATGAACTCCAGAGAGATCACTTTGAGAGTTTAGTTGAGACTTGATACTCCCAAATCTCGGAGAGTTAGAGAGCCGAAGTGGATCTCATCTGTCAGATCCAGAGGACAGATGGTGTGAATCTATGGATTTTGGGTAGAGAATTGAAGTAAAAATTAACCGTCGGATCGCCCGAAGTAGATCTGAACCGTCAGATCTAAAAAAAAGGTGGTGCAAATCTGTGGAATCCAGGTAAGGACTCGAATTAAATGTCGATCGTCAGATCATTTGAAGTAAATCCCCACCGTCTAATTCAAGAGGACACATGGTAGAATACCGTGTATTTCGAGGGAAGTAAAGTTTGAGATTTGAAAAACACGAAGTTCGAAGACCTGCAGGGACCATAGTCGTTGATCAGGAGGGGATGTGTGGCAGAATACCCGTCATTGTGGAAGGAAGGAAAGTTTGAGATTTGAGAATTTTGAAGTCCAGAATTCTGAAACGATCACAATCGTCGACCTGAGAGGGGTAGATCTGAACTATTGGTTTCCAAGAAGTAGATTTCAGTCGTCCGTTCAAAATCACCATCAAGATCATGATATTGACGGTCACCTCACATTATAGGGATAAAAGGTGCTCAAGATTTAAAAATTTGAGGGCGTGCCACAATCAAGACCACAGTTTTGGCAAAGGGACACATGGTGGCTCGAGGTGAATTGCGGGGAGAAATGTAGTTTGGTTCCAAACCACTCTTATCTGCACCCGCAATCGCATGGTCACGTGAAGTCACCACTCAAGGTCACATTAAGGAGGGTCTTATTGGAAAAGGGGCTAGAGCCAACTCTGAGATTTTGCAAGTTCAAAGGAGAAGGTCGCGGGTATCATAAGACCTGTATTAGAAGCCGAAAGGGCCTATGTTTGATTAAGAGGTGAGACTATCAAGGTCTCAAAGAGTCGTTTGACTCAGATAATCATAGATCCTTGACCGGAAGGTCATGTATCCCTATGGGGGAGTAGGGGGGCTGCATCAGTATGCTTCCCTGACCATGAATTTATGATTTGAACAACATATCACTATAGTTTTAAAACGTCAGAACACGTCTCTACCGTGAAAAAAATTAACCCACAATTCCTGCCAAGGAAAGTTCTTTGATACCACTTGTAAGGAACCAAATGTAATATAATATGCAGAAATAAGAATATTCAACAGATATCAATGGAACAATAGAATATTGAGAAGAGAAATACAATAAATGATACCTTTATTCAAATAAATTAATGTTCACTTGCCTCTTCGACGGGTCAACCTCCAGCAGAGAAGATCTCTATTACAATAATTATCAAGACAAAAACTTATCATGCCTCCTACTCTTATTTATACTAATTCTATCTTCTAAAGAATATTCTTGAGGAATATATTTCTAGAAGCGGAAGCTTCTATTAAGTATTCTTACATTGACGTGTTCACATTTATTAAATATGAATTATTAAATAATGTAGGCCTTTATTACATGGAAAATATATTATTCTACCTATGTGAGGGGTTAGGGAGGTTAGGTCCCTAATAGGGGACACAAAGATTTACACATGGAGGTTTTGTGCATGAACAACAGGTAGAGAAAAGGAAAGAGATATTGGAGTTGGAACATTCATGGAGGGTGAATTCTAGAGAAAGTTGGAGTGTTTTGGAGAGTAATTGAAGATGAATACTAAAGAGATATGTTTTCATTATTGAAGAGTGAACTCATGTGTGAGTTTCATTGAAACACCATGTGTTTGTTGTGGTTTGTTGGTAGTTTTCCTAGAACAAGTTCCTTGGAGTTTCCCAACTAGGAAATTCCTGGGTACCTGTGACAAAAAGACCCTAATAAATGGGACACTCAAGGGACTGAGATCAGTGAAGGGGTACATTCCTTGGTTTGGGTAGGTCGAGAGGAAGAGAGTGGTGGAAAATAGGGATAGTTGTAGGATAATATCAGTGGGTTGTGAGTTTTATGAGTTGTGAGTGGAGCAGTGAGAGACCACCCTCTTTTTTGGATTGGTCGCCTTATCTCATGCATGATCTGTTGTTGATATTTGGAACAAAAAGTGTATGGTTGGGTGGAACATCCATCCAAAGAAGTTGGTTGCACACTTTTTTTATAAAAGATAAGTGTTTATCTTGTTTATGTTGTATTACGAGTTTTAATTTGTTATGCATGAACCCTGTGTTTATATAAATTATTTATATGATGAATTATTTATGAACCCTGTGTTGTGCATGAACACTTTTTTTATAAAAGATAAGTGTTTATCTTGTTTATGTTGTATTACGAGTTTTAATTTGTTGTGCATGAACCCTGTGTTTATATAAATTATTTATATGAATTTAAATAATTGTAACAAACAATGGATAAATATGGTTTTTAATTCGTAGTTGAAAGCTACAAGAATTTAATTAGATAGAAAAAAATCATTTTTATGAGTATTCACATCCTAATGTCCTTCAGTTGGGTTAGGGGACATTACATTATGGTATCAGAGTGTTTTGTTCGAACAACGTGATTGTATGAGCCAACACAGATGTGAATTGGGAAAATTCATTGTGCATTTAATTTTGATGGATTTGGGGAAAATTTGAGAAACATTAGAGTAAAATCCACAAATTCATGAGCAAAATTCAAGTTTGAGTGACTCATATCTATTTAAAAAATTTATTGAAGTAAATCTACAAGTTGCATAGTGGAATTCGACTTGAAAAGGTAGAAATTTGTGTTTTAATGGTCTCCTGTAACACTGGTAAGAAGTTCAGGAATCAACGATCGAGATCGTGTTTGATCTCAAGATCGACGAATGACATTCGCTTTGATAAAGTTAAAAATTCATAATGTTTCAGTCGTTTTGAAGGTTGAAAAAATAAATAGTTGAGATTCAATTTCATCGCTTGGGAAGCTGAAGTAGATCGACAATTTAGATTATTTTTTGGAGGATGAAAGAAGGGAATCGATCAATGGTCAAAATCATCTTGGCTTGAAGATAGATGGTTTAGATTCACCTAGAATTTGATAAAAAATAACTAAGTGTTGAAGTTCACCATCAGAACTCGTTGATAGTCGATGGTCAGGTTAGTCGAATTATAAAAGAGTTGGTTTGGCCAAAAGACATAATCGATGGTCAATGATCGAGGGTTAGCCGTATTTAGCAAAGTGTTTTGAGTCGCCAACAAAAATTGTTGAAGGTCGATGGGCCAATGTTTGGGTGTTGGACAACTTGGAGAACTATTTTTATAGAGCAGGAGAAATCATTGATGGTCGATGGTCAGGAATCGACCGATTCAACAAGGTCTTCGGGTCGTCCAAGAGAAATGTTCGATGGCCGATGGAGGAAACAGGGTGATGACTTGCATTCCACATCAACATCCATGTGTCATGCCATGTAAACCAAGTTGATACCTCAGGATGATGTTTCATTCCACATCAACATCCATGTGTCATTCCACATCAATAGTTTCCATGTCAACCTAGAAATGGTAGATGGATGATATTCAAGCTAATCAAACTAGATAAGTGTTTCGTCAGACAAAGGGGATGACCGAAGGCCAATGAGATGATGGTCAGATGTCGGCCGAATTAGTGAGGATTTCCATTCTCCAATGGAAATCATCGATGATCGATCGTCAAGTTGGCCGATTTAGCGTGGTATTATGAATTGGTTTTCAAGGGATTGGGTTGATGGCCAACGGTTGGGTCGACAGGTTGAGAAAAGTGTTGTGTGTGTCCAAAGAATAAATTTGATCACCAATGGTTGATAAAGTCATATAAACAGCTCATATTTCACTCGATTTGAGATCAACAACTCATATTTTTTTATATACCTAAATATATCTACAAATATACTTTAGAAATAACCAAGAATAAACCAAACCATTCACTAATAATGAACAAAAGAATTAAACAAAACCCTTGAGGTAGGGTAACACCATATATTAATCCTTAAGGAAGGACAACACTCCTCAAGCAATGTTTGATACATTCACAATATTCTTCACCATACTCAATACATTCCTTACACTTCTTTATATAGCGTTATTTATCTCCTAGGAACATTCTAGAGAAGGAATCTTCTAGAAGGCCTATTTATCATATCTAACTACCATAATGGTCCTTATTTAATACCATAGTGGACCCAGTCCACCTTACATTGAATTACCTCCACTAATAATACATAACCACCTTCCCTTGGGTACCTCCCATATTACCTCCATAGGTATACTACATTCCAATCCCCTTAAGCATGTTTCATCCTTGAAACATGAGAAGAAACCATACAATATGACTGACTAAGAATTGTAGCCAACTGGTACCAAGTACAACCATCCATCCAGCCTAATGGAAGATTAACATAATGTCCAACTATTTCCTTGCCACCCCTATCATTCTCTACATCGTGCTGATGTTTCCATGAGATTGTTGCTCGAGCCTAATGTCGTCCTGCAGTGTTGGTAGTCCTACATGCACCTCTTGATTGGTTTCCTAACTAGTTCCCTTCCAGTACATAATTTTTTTTATGCTTATTCCCTTTCATTGACGACTGTTCTTTCTCAATATGATGTGAATGGCGATTTACGAAAACTATAGGAATCTATTATTTTTTTTTTAAATATGCAACACATTGTTCCTTTGAGTCAATTAAGTCCTTAGATTCTTTATTGTATCCTAGCTTAAGCTCCTTCTGTAGACTATGCCTCTGATTCAGCTTCAGACTCTTCACTGCTAGGAAACCTATTAGTAAAAATAACAACAATCACTTGTTGTTATAGTGCAACTCACATAAGAGTTCACTCTTTAGGTATGACAACCTGGTTCTTCAATATTTAGCTCCAAAATGCTCCAAACAATCTCCCTCTTGCTCTGAAATTCACCCAACTTTCTTGCTTCATATACACTTCTCTTTTTCCCTATTGTCTGCTTGTTTTTCATGCAAAAACATGATTTTGAAAAAAATCATGTTCTCCCCATATGAATTTCCTCTCTTTTTCCCAAGTAAATTGGCTTCTCACTCTACCCAATGTTGATCCGGATTATTTTCAGCATGAAATGAGAGCAGAGATATAATAAATAAATGTACATAGATATACCATATATCCACTAATATAAAATAAATATATCATAGATATAAACATAAAGATATAGTAATACACAATTTCTATTAATGAGAGAAATGTACATACTGTAAAATTACAGAGTGAAAGACTCGCTAGAATGGTGGCAACTTATCTCTAAGAAGAGATGTGATGGATATGCTCATTCACAAGAATATGATTACAATGAGGATCTAAATTCCTTTTTAACATAAATAAAATCCAAAACCCTAACCACGGAAGATGAAAAGCCAATAGTTTTGTGGACCCTGTTTTGAGTAGTTTGGTGTATCAACTTCTCAGGGATGTAACTTTGGTATATGATCTTTGTTTGGGGTGCATGATAGCTCGTTGGAAAGGTATCATTGAGGAGATTCATTTGGGGGCTCAATGAGAGCCTTCAGCTATCATTGAGGTTCTTGATCCTGAAAAAACTTTATTTAGGCCCTCAAAATGGCCCCAGAAGTTTAGGAACCGAAAAACTGCTAAAAATAGTAAATTGTCAGAAGATTGTTTTGAGCCAGCTAGAATAGGTAGGTGGCCACCGATATCCCCCTGTATCAAATGTTGACTTTAATTCATCCCCATGCTCCCAATAAATATGGGATGTGACATTTTACACCCACCATCTTACATGAGTTCAATGATTGGGCTCCCATACACTCAACCAAAAAAATTGAAGGTAGTCACAAATGATAAGAAAATTCAGAAAAGTGGGTTTGAAATAATATCCATAAATATTTTCCCCCTTAAACCCCTCTTACAATCTTCCTTATATTGTGTAAAACTCATCCCCCATCTCTATCCATATCCCCTCACAATTGACAACACATTTTATTTAATAAAATTTAGAAATACAATTTGCATATTACATCGCTCGACCATAACCACATTTCATTATATCTACATCATGCATTAATTAAAATCAATATTATAGTGGGGATGCTACATTCTCCATCCCCTACAATTGTGCACTATCCTCAGTGCACAACACCATGACAAACTACATATACTTACATCACAATATTTAGAAAATTAAAAAAAATTGCAATTTCCCAACTCCAACAACAGTTCCATTCATAATATCTCATTCTTCTCAAACTGTTGACCCAAGGAATGTGCCCCCATTCACTTCCCTTATCCCATCGATTTGAAACAATGTTTTATCAGGTCTATTAGTAAAGGTGACCAAGAATTCTGAGATGTGGTTCCAAAACTCTAGTTGCCCCAAAATGGAGTCTTTCATTTTTATCTTCTATTTTCTTCAAAATTGATAAACATTTGTGAGTATTCCTCCCCCATCATTTATTTGTTCTCCCATGTTTCATATTCATGATCGTAGTAGGTCAATTGGACCTTTACCATGCCAATTTATTTGTTCTTGAAAAATTTGACTTTCTAGTCCAAGATGTGTACTGGTTCCACCCAGAAATCCCCTTCGTGCTCTACTTGGATCACAATACAATGAATTATGTGGTTAGGGTCGGGAAAATATTTCTTTAATAATGATACATGAAATAAATTATGCACTATCATGGATGTAGGAAGTTCTATCATGTGTGCAACTAGCCCTATCTTCTCTACTATTTGAAAAGGACCATAATATCTTGTTGCCAACTTTGGGAAACAACCCAATCTTATCGAACTTATTTTTATTTTCACTTTTAGAAAAACATGTTCACCCACTTTGAAATCTCTAAAATCATTTTTCTTGTCTACATAAATTTGTTGTCTATCTTGGATAGCCTTTAAATTATTCTTGATATTTGTCATTTTCTCTTCCATTTCCCTCAACAAATCTGGCCCAATGACATCTCTCATTGTTGGGTTATCCCATCTAACTAGTGTGTTACACTTCCTTCCATACAAAGCTTCAAATGGGATCATTTTTAATGAGGCTTGATACCCATTATTGTAAGAAAAATCCACTAAGTGGATATAATCCTCCCACTTTTATGGTTGTTCCATAACATACATTATGAGCATGTCTTCAATTATTATTTTGGTCCTCTTTGTTTGTCCATGTAACTCTAGGTGATACAATGTAATGATATTTCAATTTGTCTGAAATCCTTTGAATGACCCTTTACAAAATTTGGATGTGAATTTTGGATCTCTATCTGAAACTATTTTCTTAGGAACCCCATGTATCCTAGAAACTTCCTTCATATAGATATATGTATTATTTTTTTCCTTGTTTGTAGTCTTCACAGGAATAAAATGTACAACCTTCGTCAATTTTTTCACCACCACCATGATGGAATCATGTTTCTTTGTTGTTCTAGGAAGATAATAAAATCAATGGTAACCACTTCCCATTTCCACTCAGGAATGGGAAATGGTTGTAACAGCTGATCTGGATGTCTATGCCATGTCTTCACCTTATGACACTCTAGACACCTAGATATGTAATTACCCACTTCTTTCTTCATCCATGGAAAAACATATTGGTGTATTACAACTGCAATTGTTTTCTGATATCCTGGGTTCCCAGCATATGGCACATTTTTCCCCCCTAGCACTATATTTTTCAGCTCTCCTGAATTTGGAACATATATTTTCCCTCTGTACATGACTATTACATCCTCTTTCAACTCATAATTTTTCAATTTCTACTATAAATTTCCTTGCTATAAGGTTTCTTTTATTTGTAAATATTGTTGATTTGAAATTCATGCTTCAATCATTTTTTTTTTAAGTCGGATATGTACATGCTAATGGTTGTAGCATGCATCTCATGTGATCTTCTAGTGAGTGCATCAACCACTTGGTTTTATTTTCCTTTGATATGTTTAATTTCAAATTCATATTCACTAAGAAATTCGAGTCGTCTAGTTTTTTTGGCATTCATTGTTGGCTATCCAAACACATGTGTCAGACCATAGTGGTCTGTCCTTAGCTAAAATATTTCACCCATGAAGTAATGTCTCCACATTTTTAGTGAATTTACAACTTTTTCTAACTTCAAGTCATGTGTAGCATAATTCCTCTCATGGTCCTTTTAATTCTCGAGACTTGTAGCACACAACATGATCATTTTCAGTGAGGAATCCATTGATCCCTTCCTTGCACGCATCAGTGAACACCACAAAATATTAATTCGGATATAAAATATTCAATACCGGTTCTCTTGTCAAAATGTCTTTCAACTGTTGAAATCTCTCTTCACACTTGGAACTCCTTTCAAATTTCACTCCCTTCTTTTGAAAACAAGTGATTTGGCTTGCAATATTTGAAAATCCTTTTATGAATCTTCATCAATAACTAGAAAGAACCATAAATGATCTGACCTTTGTCACATTTTTTTGTTCTATCTATCCTCTAATGGCCTCTATATTCTTGATATCGATTTTTATCCCCTCCGTTGAAATAATATGCCCCAAGTAGTGAATCTTCTTTTGATAAAATATGCATTTACTTAGTTTGGCATACAATTTATGCTCTCTTAAAACTTGCAGCAACATTCTTAAATGTTGTTCATGTTCCTCTTTTTTGTTTGGGTATATGATTATATCATCTAGGAACACAATCAAAAACTTGTTCAAGTATTCCCTGAACACTCCATTCATCAGGCACATGAAACAAACATGGGGAATTTGATAGCCCAAATGCTACTACTATAAATTCATAATGCATGTATCTTGTTCTAAATCCTATCTTGATGACATATTATTCCTCTATGTTCACTTTAATATAGTTTGATCCCAATTCGATCTTGGAAAATATTCTTCACATTTCAACTGATCAAATAGATCATCAATATATTTTCTTTATGGCGACCTTATTAAGCTATTTGAAATCAATACACAGCCTTAAGGTTCCATATTTATTTTCAAAGAAATGAACTAGGGCTTGCCAAGGGGACACACTTGGGTATATATACCCCTTATTTAACATCTCTTCAAGATGCATCTACAACTCTTTCAATTCTGGTGTGACCATTCTATATGGTGTCTTGGACACATGGGCAGTGCCTAGCACAAAATCAATAACGAAATTAATGTATTTCTTTGGTGGAAATCAGAGATGATTTTAAGGATGGAAATTTATTTTAAAATGTAGAAACCTTGGCGAATCTTACTAATCCTTCATATGCCAACTATAAAATGTTTGGCTATATTTTTGTAAAAATATTCAAATTTATAAGGATTTTATATAGTTTGTATAAAATTTTGGAAAATTTTAAGGTAAAAAGCAATTATCCTATAGAATTTGGGAGAATCATTTTTAGAATAAAGAATATTTTTTTGGGAAAACAACTAGAAAATTATCCCATGAATGAAATTTATCCCCTAAAATCATCCCTGGTGGAAATCCTAGAATTTCTCCAAAAACATCTTCAAAATCCCTCAAGACTGGATGGTCTTCAACACTTTTCACTTAAGCTCTAGATGCCTCCTCCATATGGGATACAAAAACTTGAGATCCCTTCCTGATTCTCTTTTTCAGTTGCATGGATGAAAATTCTCTAACAACCACATCTCTCGAAATGCCTTGAATATTTCTTTGTTGTTCTTCCTCAATGAGACAAGTGATTATCTTGTTGTAACAATCTAGGATATCATGGTGTTTTTCCATCCAATCCTCCCATTCCAGTTAGAAAACCATATGAACCTAAAGGTATTATGTTCGCATCTACCTTTGTGTTGAGTCCACTCATGTCTATTGAGAAATTTTTAACCAACTCGTTGATTTTTCTCTTAGTCCCTCTAGCTAACTGAACTAACCAAGATTTCTTATGCTTACTTCTTTGTAAGTGAAATATTTCAACAATTTTAGAGTTTATGTAACTATGCTAGCTACATAATCAATTAAAATTGCTATGGGTTGTTTATTAATCTTACCTTCCACTTCGATCATGGGGGATTGATACTTTTCTTGCTTGTTGTCCAAGGCTGTGTAAATCCTTAGCATGTTTCCTCCCATGTCTCCAACTATTTTAACCTCCTGAATGTTGTGGACAATCATCATTCTCTCTCCTTTGTGAGGTCAGTCTCTATATAAGTGATTTCCCTCACATGCCCAACATTGTACATGGTGTTTCCTTGGCATTTCCCCAAATGAATCTACTACATTGTGCTCATTTTGGGTTGAATTTCCTTGCTAATATTTTTGTGAGTTGTTCTTGAAAAATGGTTGCTTAAAACCTTTCTTCCTTTGATCCCTGTTTCCTTTCATCTTGTCATTCCAAGATTTTTGGAAGAATAGCCTCCCTATGATCTACTCATAAAGATGATATTATCTTCTTATGGTCTCCTCCAAAGTCCTTGGTTTATCCTAGTGTATCATGTCACTATAGAAGGAAGGTAACCCGCTCAGAAACCCTTGGATTTTTACTTTCTTATCCTTTATGAATCCCACATACTTTAGCAACTCAAACAACCTCTTCTCATACTCATCCATTGTCATGCTTCCCAATTTGAGTTCATAGAACTCTTTCATATTTCTTTCATAGTAATGATTTGAAAAATATTTCTCATGGAAATATCCTTTCAACTGCCTCCATGAGACTTTCCTCTCATCAAGGTGTTTGGATTTATTAAGATAATCCCACCACATGGTTGTCTTTCCTTGCAATTGGTAGGTTGCGATTATTGTTTCTACCCTTGAGGGATAGTCATGCAGCTAGAAATATTTCTTTATTTCCAACAACCATGCCTTGGTCTCTTTTCCCTTCCTTTTCTCACCATTTAAAGTTTGTGGCTTGATTTTCCTAAGTTCCCCTTACAAAATGTCTTCCTCAAGTCTTCTCCTCTGCCTCCTGATAGGGGACACACTTGGGATGCACCCTGGCCCTAAACTCACATGAGCTATCCTAGTGGATTGACCTAGGGAATGGTGGAGTATTCTTATGCTCCTTGACTTCCTGTCATTCCTGTGCTCATACTTTCTGCTATGGGATCTAGATGATGTCACTTTTCTAGCACTAGTTTCCTGCTTTCTGCCAGATTCTTTATTGTCTTGACTCTGTAGCATATTTATACTATATAGTATCTCCTCCTCATATTTCATAATATTCTCATTATTTTCCCTATATATTTGCACCTCTTTATGTAGGATTCTCATGTTTATAGGATCCTTCACGTCTCTTCTTCCATTATACTCTAGCTCAATGTTTCCCATGCTAACATGTATCCCTTTGAACTCCTCTTAATGGATGTAAGATCCCTGGGAATATTCCATAAATATAGTTCTCATTCAGGAACCAAACTTCCCTCTTGAACCTCTTAATTCTACAATAAAATGTGCATGCAATAAAATTCATGTTAGACAAAAATATATACATACACAGTTCTAGAAAAAGAATGCATAAATTTTATTCTCTTTAATGGCCACTAGTCATCTTCTTCGGAGTTGACTATAAAATTTAATAATAATATAAATTTTATGCATTTATAGATGGATTATCCTTCTCAAGAACTTTCCATTGACTATTGATTTTCCCAATTCTAAGTTTTGAGCAGAAAGTTATGATCAATTGAATATAGCAAGTTTACTCTTCTTGTGCACCTTCTCTCAAATGAAAAATAATATCAAACACTAAATTTGGCCAGCTACAGGCATAAATTTTTTAGTAACCAAAGAAATTTTTGTATGATACACAGATAATAATACTAACACTAAATTCACAAAAAATTTCATATTTTCAAACCAATGCTCCAATAAAAAACTACAATATGAAAATGACAACTTTGTCCTATTTCGCCATTTTTTGAGACTTAGAATTTTTAGCCAAGAAATCTATCCCCCAATCACTGCACTTCTAGAAAAACTTCACTAAACCAAAATTTTATGGCTTGATGAGTATACAAAATTTCGGGTAAATATTTGTTTTCCAAAATTTCCATCTCAAGACCCTTTTCCTTTGAAAATCCCAAAAATCCCCAAAAAGTGGCATGGAATAGTGGATTTTGGTTTGTTTCAGCATCCCCATTCCAAACCCCTTAGATTTTAGCCAATTTCTTCATTGTGTTTTTTATGTCTACTTTTGGAACTCTCTCTAAAAATTTTAGCCTAATCTGGATCTTAGTCACTGAACTGGATCTGGATCTTTAAAAACCATTGTTTTGAACTTTATGGAAAATTCATGTATAAATGGCTAGTGGGCCTCACTAATACTTTTTTAGATCTCCTCACTATAGACAAAACCTAGAAATTTTATCTCACCCTGAGTTATTTTTCTCCAATTATGTCCAAAATAAGAAAATGGCTCCAAACTTGTTTGTTTTTTTAAACTGTAGGAAATTTTTTTCTGTGTGGCATCCTCACTGATGTGGCTGCTAATGTGGCCTTTTGGGTCCACATGACACCCTGATATTATGCCATATCATCCTTATAGCCACCCTATCCCTACCCTATCAACCTCCATCACCTTCCTCCTTCCCAAAACTCTTCTCTTTCCTATTTCTTCCTTTTGTCTTCCCTCTTCTCTCTTCTTCATTCTATTTATTTTATTTTATTTTACCTTTCAAGCCCCACCATACTCGAATTCCCACATGGTGTGTTATATATTCCTAAATGGGATAGGGATCCCACTTCCTCTATCGCCCATCTACCTAGTGCCCCTTCATTGTCTGCAGGGATGGGCAGGCCATGTCCCACACCCTCTTCCCCAGGTGCATGCAACTAGAATACTCCCCAGATATAACAAAGGATATATAAGTATATTAATGGTCCACAACCATTTTGCATAATCAAAATTTTTTATTGTTAATGACCCTCCAATATGTGATACCAAAAACCGCCCAATGATACATGGAATCCTCCCATTAGCTTCACATCGTTAAATACTTTTGGAAAACCACTTTGTGAGCAATGTGATACCACTTATGGTATTGAATCACTGATCCATTTATCACCCCACCAATTGGCTCACTACCCAAATTGGGGTACATTCCTTGGGGTGGGAAGTTCACTGTAGAAATTGGGGATTTTTCCCAAATTTTTCCAATATCTCCCTGGATGTGTTGATTTTCCAAAATTTGACCAACTATAGGCCCAAACATGTGAATTTAGAGATTGAAATTGAGTATTTTATGTCCCTTAACTCAAATTTCACCAAAATTTCCAACCAATTCCCAAACTTTCCCTTGGAAACTTTTAACAAACATAGTGCATACATTCTCTGTACTTTTAATCTGCAATTCCAGCTTCTGTGTGTTGTTTCTAGCCCATGCAGGATCAACATTGAAACTATCACTCGGATACCAATCTGTAATGTTCGCCATATTAACCAAGGACTATTGCTTGCAAAAAATACACAAAAATTCAAATATTTTCTACTAATTAAATTTTGGTAGCTTACCAGCTACGATTATACAAAGATTTAACCATTGTGATACCAATAATTGTTGGTTGTGGAGCTTGATTATCTTCCTGATTCAGAGGTATTTTACTTTCAGTCGTGTTTATACCCCATGAAGTATTTACACACCAGAAGTATGTACACTCTTCCACGCAGGGGAGTGCAGTGGTGGGGTACCCCCTCTGCGGGGTCTGGGGGGGCTATCCCCCTGGATGGGGGGTCTGGGGGCAAGCGGGCCCCTAGAGAGGGTTCGGGGGCGAAGCCCCCAAAGGAAAATTTTCCTTGTAAATGTATATTGTAATTTCATTGTAAATCTAGACCGTTCATTATAAGGTCACAGATATAACGATAAATATTATGTTAGGGATTTTTGCCCTAGAAGGCAACCCTCTTTTATGAGGGAAATGTATTGCGGCTATGGTTGATGGTGAATACTGTATTATGAGACAAGAGACTGTGAGAGAAAGAAGAGGAAGTTACAACAGGTTTGTTGTAGGTTGTATCCCTTCATATGCTAGATAATAATAAAGAAAGGACCTGGCAATTTCTCTGGTCGACATAGCCCACACTGGGTGAACCACATAAATCTGTGTCTCTATTGTATTGTGTATCTTTTGTGTTTTGTTTCCGCATTTGTTTTATTTTATTGCTCCACGGTCCTTTTTTTCTAACAACTGGCATCAGAGAGAAAGGTAACTCATAGGAAAGAGGGTTCCTAGTTTGAGTGGGAGCAATGTCGGAAGATGGAAAGATTAGGGTCAAAAACTTTAACGGCCAAAACTACCAATTATGGAAGATGTAGATGGAAGACTATTTATATCAGAAGGATCTATTCCTACCATTGGGCGGAATAGGAAAGAAGCCGAAAGATACAAAGGATGAAGAATGGGAGATTCTTGACAAAAAGGCTCTAGGAACGATACGACTGAGCCTGGCAGCGTCGATGGATTTCAATATTTTCAAAGAAAAGACAACAAAGGGTTTGATGGACGCATTGGCCAAATTGTATGAAAAACCTTTGGCGTCCAATAAGATATTTCTAATGAAGATATTATTTAATATGAAGATGTCGGAAGGTGGGTCTGTTGCAGATCATTTAAATGATGTTAATACAGTTACTAATCAACTAAGTTCTGTAAAAGTGGACTTTGATGATGAGGTCAGGGCTCTTCTAATCTTGTGCTCATTGCCAGAAAGATGGAATGGCTTGGTCATGGTTGTAAGTAACTCTATCTTTGGTTCAAATACTTTAAAATTTGATGATTTTGTTGGTGTTATCCTTAGTGAGGAAATGCAATGGAAAAGCACGGGTGAGACATCAGGAAATGCGTTGAACATGGAGAACAGGGGAAGACAAAAGGATAGCAGAAAGGGTTTCAGGAACCGTGGGAATTCTAGGAAGGGTAGATCCAAATCCAGACTTGGAAAGATGGAGTGTTGGAATTGTAGGAAGAAAGTACATCTAAAGAAAGACTGCAGATCTCCAAAGAAACAAAGAGATGGACAGTAGGAGAGAAATCAGGAAGCAAATGTAACATGTGATGTGTTACAAGATGCTTTGATTCTTTCTGTAGATAATATTTCTTAGTCTTGGGTAGTAGATTCAGGGGCTTCATTTCATGCCACACCCCATTGGAAACATTTTCTAGATTATGTTCAAGGTGATTTTGGACAGGTTCATTTGGGTGACAATGCACCATGCAAAATTGTTGGAATGGGAAAGGTAAAAATAAAGCAACGCAATGGAAACCAATGGTTGTTGAAAGAGGTAAGACATGTTCCAGATTTAAGGAAAAATCTAATTTCAATAGGTCAATTGGCAAGTGAAGGTTGTATATCCATATTTACAGATAAGACATGGAAGGTCATCAAATGATCATTGGTGATAGTGAAAGGAGAGAAGGTAGGTACATTGTATTTATGTACTGGTAATACTGACTCTTCTATCTCTTTGGCTTCTACAGGAGTGGATAGAGCACTATGGCATCATAGGCTTGGACACATGAGTGAGAAGGGATGCAGATACTTCACAAAAAAAAATTGTTGCCGTATCTTAAACAAATTGATTTGGACTTCTGTGAGCATTGTGTTTATGGAAAATAGAAGAGAGTTAGATTTCTCAGAGTCGAAAAAGAAAAGAAGAGTGAAAGGTTAGAGATTGTGCATACAGATATATGGGGACCGGCTCAGGTATCATCTCTTGGTCGATCTCATTATTATATTACTTTTATTGATGATGCAACTAGAAAAACTTGGGTTTATTGCATTCGACAAAAACCTGATGTTTTTGATACTTTTAAGAAATGGAAAGCTTTGGTTGAGAATGAGACAGGAAAAAGTTGAATTGTCTCAGATCAGATAATGGAGATGAATATTGCAGCAAGGAGTTTGATGATTACTATTCATACCATGGGATTCGTAGAGAGAATATAGTTCCAAGAACACCACAAGAAAATGGTGTGTCAGAAAGGATGAACAAAACAATCATGGAGCATGCAAGGAGTATGAGATTGCATGATGGTTTGCCCTTACAGTTTTGGGTAGGTGTTGTAGATATTTTTGTTTACTTAATAAATAGAGGACCTTCAAGCTCTTTGGATGGTAGAATTCCAGAGGAGGAATGGACAGGAAAAAAGGTAAACTATTCTTTTTTGAAAACT
>JZKD02S2152590.1:633299-645677 GCA_000966675.3 Picea glauca | reverse complement strand
AAAATGTCTCCTTGGTATATATAGGAGACTAGGAGGTATAATTACAACTAATGGCCTAAAGATGACATAAATAAAATAACATTACTAATATAATATGCCCCAATTAAGGGGTAATCAGCCAATATTAGGGCTTAACATTAGGGTAGTTATTTATCTCAGTATGGTTTTGATTTGGAGTTTTCTGGATGAGAATCTAGGTCTAGGGAGATAGGCCATGGTTTCCAAAAGATGATTTGAAAAGATAGAATGGGGCAAGGTAGGCATACTCAATAGAATTTAGGATTTGTCAATGCTTATAGGGTAGATGCAGCAAGTTAAACATGTGAATGAGATCATGAATCCATTCATAATAATAAGGTGTAACATAACATGACAACTTCATCCAAAACAGTGAAAATAACTTTGAAAAAATCATAGGAAAGCATGAAGGTGGCAACAAATTGTAGCAGAAGAGAAACAAGTTTTGGAGGCCTTACTTGATGAGTTATTTAATGAAAAAGTTATGAATGGAAATATTAATATGTCCTATACACTCTAGAGTCACTATATCAATAAAAAATCTATATATAACTCCTTCACAATTGATTTGAAAACAAACTATCGAAAAGCGCAACCACTGTGACAGAAGCGCAACATAAACATAGGGGTCAAATATGGGGATTTAAATTTTTAACCATAAAACATTTTACAAAAATATGAGAGGTTTTTGTATATAAGGTTGTTCTTAAGATAAACCTCTCTCAGTTTTGTGAAATTCATTCCCATGTTCTTGGGATATGTGCCACAAAAGAATGACTAAAACAAGAAATTAAATTAGAGAATTTGATTTTCTGAGATGGGCCTCCAAGAAAGTTGAATATCTCCCACTATATGCTACCTGTGTAAATATTGAATGATTTTATTATTATTTTTTTATGTCCTTAAAAAAAACCTCCTTTGGTTTTCCAAAATTCATCTTTATTTGGTCAAAAACCTGTTTTGAAAATAATGACTAAAACAGGAAATTAAATTGGAAAATTTTATTTTCTGAAACAGGTCTCCAAGAAAGTTGAATATCTCCCAATATATGATCCTTGTGTAAAAAGTGAAAGACATTATTGTGATTTGGTATTTCATTAGACATAACCTCCTTTTTTTTTTCCAAAATTCATCTTTATGTGGTCAAAAACATATTTTTAAAATGATGACCAAAAACAAAGTCAAAAGCGCAACATGGTCTTGTAGAACACTTTTTGTGACTTTTCCTGATCCATTTTCTGATGTAGTAGTTCCTAGCCATGTGTCTTTGAAGATTTATGTCCATGTTGGCCTTTTTCAGGAGCATCTCCAAGTGTTCATTGACTCTTCCAAGACAATACTCTCTTTACTTTTCAAATCTTTCTGCAATGGTACCTTCAATGTCTTGTTGACATATTGAAGGTAGATACTCTGTTTTTTTTAACTTTCCATTTTCGATTGTTATCCCACTTTTAGTTCAATAAACAATTGAATTTTACCTTATAATTTTTAAAGATCTTGGATAAGATGTCCTCTCAAGTAAGGAAGAATGTGACCAACCCCCACAACAACCTCTTTCACCATGGCCTTATCAAACTCCTTGTTTTAGCCGAATTGGAAAAATAGGGGAAAACTTGGGATGCATTCATTTATCAATTTGCAAACCCTCACTTGAAAATCAAGAATAGAAAAAAGACATCAAATCTAAGGACTATTTCTCCATCCAAACCCCACTCTCCAAGGACTCCAAACCCCCCTGCACAAACCATTTCTTTACCAGAACAATTCAAAAAGCTTGTTGACACCCCTGCATCCTCATTAATTAAAAAGACCAAGAAGTCTATTGTTAACCCTCCAATGCCTTCAATATCTCTTGATCCTACACCCAAGAAGATACAATAAGTGATTCAACAATACTTTCCTACAGTTACCACCAATATGAGAGGTTCCAATAGATTTAATAGAGGACCCTTTCAAAAGAGTACCCGGGGTACAAGAGGAAAACTATATGTAAAACCCCTGACTACTTCAGACCCTATCCAAGTATCCTCAAACCTCAAGAGTCCTCATAAAAGACTTAGGGAAGTATCTCCAAATGGATTGGAGCCTAAAAGAAAGGAAAAAGAAAAACCTACCTCTCCTTATCAACCCCCTATTACTCATACTACACCAATGCCTACCCCGGATTCTAAGAATGATAGACTGTCCAAATATTTTAAAGGATCTAAGCCTTCCTCTGAGATAACTAATTCTGCTCCAGCCATTGAGAAGCTACAAAAAGATAATTTTCAGCTGCTGCAATAGTTGGAAGAAAGGAAGACATTGAACACACATCTCCACCATGATAATGTAGTCCTCCAAGTGAAGGTAAATTCCCTTCAACGGTTGGTTGATGAGATGACCAAATCCAACCATGGCCTCAGAGCACAACTAAAGAAACACAAGAAGCATAAGGAAAAGTCTTCACAACAAGAAGGAGAAGCTTTTAAAGCTGATCCTCCTCAGCAATATTAGTCATGAGGGATAATTTATTTTTGTTTACAGTGGGACCTGCAAAATATTAAGTGTGGGGGTAATGTTGGGCCCGAGATATGATCGATTTTATGACGTTAATTAGATACTTTTGCTGAATGTTTATATGCGTTTTCATGTTTTGAAGAAGTTTTTGAAGATATTTTGTGCCAAAATGATATGATCTACACCAGGTATGCATAATTCATGTTTTATGATGATCTTGAGTGTAATTAAGTATTTTTTTATGTTTCCAGGAATCTAATTCACATTTTTTGGTGTCACGGGGCAAAATCGCAGCTTGTTTTTTCTTTCGGCACTCAGGCCGGTACTCCATTCGGCACTTAGTCCGGTACTCCATCCAACACTCCGTCTTGCACAAAAACAATGGGCAATTTGGCAGTTATGGTATTGGCGGCCAGTGATGGGAGAATAAGAGACATGGGTTTTTCTCGTGCTCATGCCCTCCAGCTACTGAAATCTTGACAACTCGATTTGGGTTGTTAAGTTGGGCAATTATTGGCTCGCTTCATTTCTGCAGTTAGGGCATCATTGAATGTAATTTACTATTTTTAGAAGAGGTTCAACCCTCCATTGGTCGACCTCTCAGTATGTAAATCTTATAAATACCACCTCAGTGGTCATTCAATAGCTAAGAAGTCGTGTGTTAGAGACAAAAACGATTTTAGCTCTGTTTTTCCATTTTCATTTTGCCAGACTGTGTAAAACATGTGTTTTTAGTTTTAATGGTGAAATTGTTTTGTTTAAGCTCATGATTCGCATCTGAAGAGTAGCCACGACTTGTTGGGGGCCCACCAGCAGTCTAGGTGAATATTTATCTAGTTTGCTTGTGAATTTGAGTAGTGTAATTGCTATTTATTCTATTTTATGTATATGTGTTTTTATCTTCTTTTTATTTACTATGTAATTGTTGTCCATAAGTTTAATTGTTTCAAGTTTCTTTTTGCAGGTTATTATGAAGGATAGTGTAATCAGAACATGACCTTTTAATTGATAGGAGAAATCTTGCAAGCTTAGACACTAACCCTCGTATGCAATTAGAACATAGCTAGAATTTCTACATGCTGAAATAGAGTCTAAAACATAATTAGAACAAAGTAGAACAAAATTAATGTTTCTTTGACAAATTTCAATGGATGGATAATTGTTAGTTTAGTTTGTATTTATAATTTGTTGATTTAATTGTTATTTAATTTTCTTATCTAGTTTTCTTAGTTAGTTCTTAGTTTTCTTATCTTGTTATATGCTGAAATAGAAATAGGATTTAAGATTATGCCTTTATGAGTATTTTCCAATTGTAATTCAATTTGTTAAAATAGGATTAGTTTAATTTATTTCATGCAATTTCCTTTTATTAGATCTAGGTTGCAATTTCAATTCATAGTTAATTATTGAGTTTAGTGTAGTATGAGTTTGCTTATATTAGTATAGAATGCATTTGAATTTCATAGATTAGAAGATAGTTTCCTTTCTTTCATAGATTAGAAGATAGTTTCTTGCTTTCATAGATTAGAAGATAGTTTCATTGTTGTTGTAGGATAGATAGTCTTCTTTCTTTGGTAGATTAAAGGATAGTTTGTTTATCATAGGTTAAAAATTAGTTGTTAATTCTTCTTGCTTTCAATTCATTAGATTTCCTATTGTAAATTAGAAGTAGTTATGAATTTTAAATTCAAGAATAGAGTTCACTTGTTTCTTAGCTTAATTAGTTTCTTATTGATTAGTTTACTTGTTGTAGAAGTTATCCTAGGTTAGTTAGTTGTTTACTTGCTTTAATAGGTTAGTTGCTTTCTTGTCTATTTTCTTGCTTTCATAGGATAGTTGTTTATTGAATTTAAGTAGGCTAGTTGAAGTAGTTTTTTGTTGTTATTCGCTTATTAGATGAATAGTTTGCTTTTGCTTATTATTATGCTTAAATAGTTTTCTTTTTCTTATTGTTATGATTGAACTAGTTTTCTTTAAGTAGGGTTTTCATTTTCTTTCTTAGGACTATCCATCGATCATTTGTTCAAAGGTTACTTAGGGTAAATAATTTAAGTTTATTGATAGAGTTTGATTAATTAGTCTTTGCTTGAATAGATTAGCCCTTAGATAGCCCATTTCCTTAGTTAGAGTATACTACCTCTAGCCTTTTTGCCTTAGCACATATAGTGCTACAACTCTAAGTTTTCTTACCCCAGGATGACAATTTAATTGAGGGTTTTTAGTGTGTTTTTAGTGCATATAGAACACCCATCAACAATTCTTTGGCAACTTACTATTTTTAGCAGTTTTTCAGTTTCTGAACTTATGGGGCCATTTTGAGGGCCTAAACGACACTTTTTCATGATCTGACACCTCAATGATGTTCAAAGGATCCAATTGAGCCTCCTGGATGAATCTCCTCATAAATACCTTTCCAATGAGCTATTGTGTTCCCTAAACAGAGATCGTATGCAAACGTTATGACCATGGGAAGTTGATGTACTAACTTACCCCAACGAGGCCAACGTGAATTTTGGCACTTCATCTCCTAGGGTTAGGTTTTTGGATGTCTAGGGTTTTGGATTTCATGTTTATTGTAAAAATGCCTTTAGATCCTCATTGTACTCATCTTCTTGTGAATGAGCGTAGTCGTCACATCTCTTTTTAGAGATAAGATGCCACCATTCTAGAAAGCTTGTTTCAGTTTGCATTTTACAGTTTCAACATATTTCTTATTTAATAGAAGTCCATTTTTATTATATCTCTGTTTTTATTCACTATGTCTTTGTGTTAATATTATAAATCTATGTTTTCATTTCATTATGCTCATAAATCCTGATCAGTGGTATAAGAGTTGTCTGCTCCTTTTCATTTTTTAGTGCATGTCCTCGACGAGGTATGGGTATAGGGAGTTGGGTCTCGAGATTGTGTCTATTAAGGAAAACTGCTCTCACACACCAAAGAAACCTTGCATGGCGAGTGAAAAGAAATGCGATGGGACAAGAGATCCTTTCAAAATGTTTCTCGTGGAAGCCCTCGAGCGACAGAGGAACAAGATGATGGACATGTTTGCATAAATCCTTTGATGATTGTCGACAAGCGATGCATCTACCTCAAGCGAAGGCGTCTCCCCCTTCAAGGTATAAATAAACTTTGATATTCCTATATTTGAAGTTCATATAGATGCAGATGCTATAGACAAATGGTTGAATCTACTAGAAGGGTATTTTTCTGTCCATAGCATTTTGAATAGAGAAAATATTACTTTTGCACTCCTCAAAGTTGTCCCCCATGTCAAATATTGGTGGGATACTTTTTGTGAGAAAAAATAAATAGAGGAACGCTCATTATTTATAGTCGCACTTACCTAGGAGTCCTTCAGGGATGCTATTAAGGAACAATAATACCCTGTTGAAAGTTATGACAACCTGTATACAAAATGGACCACACTACAGCAAGAAAGGGACCAAGTAGTGCCAGAGTTCACAAATATCTTCCATAACTTGCACACCAAGATGGGTATCAAAGATTATGAGCCACATCTAGTTCTCAAGTATCGCAGTGGTATGCATAGATACATCTAGGTAGAAATGGATTTTTTGTACATCTTGTCCTTAGGCACGACCTATCGATATGTCATCAAAATCAAGCAGAAGATTAAAAAAAAAAGTGAAAGTTTGGGTCTGGGAACCCCTCACAGTAGAAGCAGGGAAAGGGAAACCCCAACCTACATAACAAAGGACATAGTAAAGATGGACAACTTCAGTACAACCAGTTGAAGCTGCAAGCAAAGAAGGACAACGAAAAGACAAAGAAAGATATCGGGAAGTGGTGCGACTTCCATAAGAGCCCCTAGCATAATGCTATTGTTTTTCATTTAGAGAAGTCATTGGTGGAAGATGTGAAATCCTCTGAATCAGATGCAGGTTTTGACTCTAAGTTAGAACCAGAAAAGGGGAGATGGATCATTGACACAGAACCTAGTGCCACCGTTTCTACCACCAAGATCCATCTCAGTGAACCTGATGAGCCAGAGGAAGGTGAGGGCATCTTTCATTCATAGATGTGGGTGAAAGGGAGTCTGTTGCACTTCATCGTTGATAGTGGTATTCAAAAGAACCTCATCTCAACAGAGATCACCAAGCGATTATCCCTGTCGACAATGTTGCACCCACAACCCTACACCATCGAATGGATTTTCCAAGGGAGAAATCTTCACGTCATCCAATAGTGTCACCTGTCGTACGACATCAATCCATTCAAAGATGAGGTATTGTGTGATGTTTCTCCCCTTGAAGTTTGTGATGTTATTTTAGGCCAACCTTATTTATGGAAACTTCATGTTGTATATGAGTCTAGGCCTCATAGTGTATTATTACTTTGAACAAGAAATTGTATAGGATACCCGAGGTTGTCCTAACTAGTTCTATTTCCTTGATCTCTTCCAAGCAATGCAGGAAGGTCATCTCTTAGAGCGGGAAGTTTGTCTTCTTCATTATTCTCTCTCAAAGTGAGAGAAATACTGTATCCACATCCATGACCTTCATGAATAGCCTCTCCATGCAGCAGAAGCAAGTGGACAAGGTCATGGAACAATAAAAAGACATCTTCTCCTCATCTACTAGGGTAACTATGCACTGTCAAGTCAAGCATTCCATCAATCTGACCCCCGGTGCACTACTACCCAATGGACCAGTCTATCGTCACTCTCTGTTAGAAAACAAGGATATCCATCATTAGATCCAAGAATGGCTCCATAAGGGGAACATCCGACCCATCTCATTGCCTTGTGACAACCTGACCATGCTTGTGCAAAAGAAAGATGGGACCTGGTGACTCTGCATTGATTACTGGGACCTAAATAAAATCATAGTCAAGAACTGGTACCTGATTCCCCGAATCGATGATATACTTGATTAGCTCATGGATCCAAATACTTCATTAATATTTATTTGAATTTTGGCTACCATCAGGTCCCAATAGAGTAGAAAAATGTATGGAAGACTACCTTCAAGTCAAAATAAGGTCTTTTTGAATGGTTGGCCATGCCCTTTGGTTTGAAAAATACCCCAACAACTTTCATGAGGCTGATGGACGATATCTTGTGGCCTTTCACCAATTGTTTTTTAGTGATGTACCTAGATGACATCCTCATCTACAACAAGACTTGGGTGGAACACTTGCAACACATTCAGCAAGTTCTGCACACTCTGTGACAACATTAGATATATGCCAACTTGGAAAAATGATCATTCGGAATGGACAGAGTCCACTACCTAGGCTACATTTTGTATGTGCATGGTGTGCATGTAGATCCAACCAAGATCCAAGTCATTCATGACTGGCCAGCCCCAACCACGCTCACTAAGCTTCATAGCTTCTTAGGCCTTGCCAATTTCTATCACAGGTTTGTGTTGGGATTCTCCCATATGGCATGGGCCCTCAACCAAATAACTAGAGGTGGTGGTAAGAAAAAATTTATGTGGGGAATGTCCCAACAGAAAGTGTTTGATGATCTGAAGTAGTGCTTGTGCTCCACCCCAGTGCTTTCATTACCTGACCTGCAACATCCTTTTAAGATCGATACAAATGCTTTAGACTATGTTGTGGGTGCATTCATCACTCAGCATGACCACCTCATGGCCTATCATAGTGAGATACTATCATATGTCATCTATAAGTACCCTAATTACGAAAAATAAATGTACTCCATTGTGAAATCCTTCCACCAGTGGAGGAATTAAATTCTCGAGAAGGAGACATCCATCCACACTTATCATAAGCTGTTGCAGTTCATGCAATCACAAGGAAAATTGTAGAATGACCGCCATCAAAAATTTTCCACATATTCTTAGCAGTTCTACCTCAACATCAATTATAAAACAGGAAGTATCAACCGAGTCGTTGATTTCCTCAGCCAACCTCCAGTCGTGAAACTCACCACAGTGATTGATTCTTGTAGCCATGAGACCTTTGGAGGGCCCCACCTCTATGATATAGATCATGAATTCTCCAACACCTACCAAATGTTGGGAAAAAACACACTTATCACCAATTTCAATCTTTAGGATGGGTTTTTGTTCCACTTGGGCCATCTATGCATTCCATCAAGCGAGTGAGTGAATCTGATTTGGGAATTTGTAACACCCCAGGTTTTGAACCCCCATTTTAAACAATGTATTGTTACAATGCTGAGAGGACAAAGTGCCCAAGACATGTAATGTTTTGTTTATCATTATTAATAATAAATACATCTTTGGCTACTAGTCGGACAAGGACTAGAGTTATAGGGGGCTTGAGGGGATAAATGTTTATTCCTATTTTAATTGCCATTTTTGTCTAAGGGATGGGATTAGTTACGTGAGATTCTTGGGGAAGGCCGGGAGGTTCTTGATTTCCCCACGAAGTTACTTAAACCTTCCTCTGGTCTGATGGGGATGTTCGAATGATGGCTTGTTCACTGATTCCATGTACATTCACTCATTTTTCCCACTTTTCCCTCACACACTCCCATGCACGCACTTACCCATCCATTGATCCATCCTCATCCGCATTTGGCTTGGGAAAGGGAACAGATCTACTGAAGATTTAGCCATAGGATAGTTGGTTGTAATGGTCGTTGGTGCAATCCAGCCATGACTTGGGGCATGCATGTCTTAGATGCATTGGCTTGTGCCCTATTTTTCTCACAACTGCGAGTCCTGAGAGATCCAACATTGAGATTCTGGACCAGTTGTGTCATAGGCCCTACAAAATAAGGAGAAGGACTGCCTAAGGGACTTCATAGCAGAGAAGGGTGGAGGTCCATTCTCTTGGGCAGTATAGGCTAGGTATAAGAGAGTTGGGTACTTGGATTGTTGTGGGTGTTGGGAAACCTGTGAGATCTTGAGAGCTGACTGGTTTGGGGACCAAGTACACTCTGGAATCATCCTTGTGGATTCATAGCCATGGCTCGAGGGTGACACTATTGTTGAGATTTGGAGCAGTGGTGTCTATGGTTGGGTGGAACGTTCTTGGTCTGCAGCGAGTTGGTGTTGCCTTATATAAAGATAAGTTCTCTCTATTATGGTATCATTTACATGTATTTGAATGTTATTTTTGCTGTATATTTAATTATCATTTAATTTAATCTTCAGACTATGCATGCTTGTTGATTACTGTTGTGCATGTCATTAAAGTCTTTTCTTTTATGCATCCTTAAACAATGAAAAGGTATCTGTAAGATAAATAAGTCCAAGGGTGGGCTTGAAGGTAGCATACCCCGATCTGTGGGTGGCTGGGTATGTTACAATTTGGTATCAGAGCTTCTGGTTGAAACATCGAGCCAGTATGGGTTGGGTCTATTGTTCAGAGTCTCGGGGTCGAGATCGAATTCTAACTATAGAGTTGAAAATATTTGGAGGAATGGAATTGTAGAATCCACGTAGGAGATAGAACTTTAGAGACCCGTGTAAGGGGTTCGAAGTATCGTGACCGTCCCCTTTGAATTCAGGAGCAATCACCACTGTAGGATCAGGAGAGATCTGAGATCGTTGGATCGGAGGATAGGTGAACAAGGGTCATCCGCTGGAAAGGAAGAAAGGGGTTAAGTTCACCACCGTCAGATCCCATTAGAGAGGCAGGTGGTGCGAGATCCACAACTCTGGAAGTTTGTGGATGAGGAGGAGGTGAAATAGCCAAAGTAGATCCTGACCATCGATCACCAAGAGGTACATGTCAGCAGATCAGTAACTCCAGAGAAATTTGTTTGAAAGGTTCCCAGTTGAGATTTGAAACTCTTGAAGTCCAAAGAGATGGAGAGTCGAAGTAAATATCGATCGTCCGATCATCCGAAATAGATCTCAGTCGTCGGATCGTCCAGATTAAATCTCAAGCATTGTATCGTCCAAGGTGACTCTAGGTTGTCTGATCCAGAAGAGACGTGGCATAACTCTATTGATTTTGGGTGAAGGCCTGAAGTAGGACTCAATAGTCCGATTCAAGAGGAATCGCAGCAGAATCCTGTATACTTCGAGGAGGTTTGAAGTTTGAGATTTCCGAAACCCAAAGACCTGAAAATATCTCGATCATCGATCTACCGAGAGCCATGTGTCACTAGATCTAGGGCTTCAGATAAAATCCAGTGGGGCCAGACAATTTTTTTAAATATGAGATTTCCAAAGTTCGAAGACCCAAAGTAAGCCTCAACCGTCATATTAAGAATAGACGTGGCACAAATCCATGGACTCCGGGTGAAGACCCGAAGTGAATCTTGGTTGTTTGATCTAGGAGGACACATGGTGACAGATTGGCCAGTTTGGGAATTTGGAGTTTGGGAGAATGGGAAGGGTTTTAGTGTTGAAACTCCTGAAGCTCGAAGGGATAAAGTGGTGGGGCACGATGATGTCACCTAGAGGTAATGTGGACCCCAGAATTCTGAAGTGACATGGATGTCACCAGAGATGACATGGACACATGGGATGTGTGCCATGTGTCAGTAAGATTTGAGAATTTGGAGTATTGAAAAGTCGATTAGAATGTGACACATCTCACCCGTCTGATTGGGACATGTGTCCACTTCCAGCTTTTCACCATGTGGCGATAGATTTTCCAGTCTCAAGACTGGGCACTTCAGAGGGGAAGGATGTGATAGGTTGGGTTGGGTCGAAAAATCCTGAAGGCCTGAATGCCGGAGTACATACCGACCATTGATTCCATAGGAAACACGTCGAAGGATCGTCGACTTTGGGTGAAAGCACTCCGGGAGAAAGTGTAGGAGGGAAGTTTGAAACTTTTGAAGCCCAAAGAACCAAAGAAATTCATAGTCATTGATCTGTGGGAGGAAACCCATCGATAGATCATGAACTCCGGGTAAAAGCGTCTGAGAGGAGGCAAGCAAGAAAAGTTGAGACTCACGAAGCATGGAGTCCCGAAGAGGATCTCGATTGTTGATCATGAAAGAGTATGAGGATCATTGATCTGATCCTGGTTGAAAGTTCTAAAGTCTTGAAGCTCTAGACAAGTACTTTTTCAACTAAGCATCGGGTCATGGCCATGGTCATATGAAAATTGAGAGCTGAGGGAAGGAGGGATAAGGACCGAATTGGTTGTCTTCGATACAAAAAAGTTATAAGGAAGGATTTAGCTGTGGTTTCCAGTCATGGTCACCTGGAAAGGTCGTTTGAAGGAAGCGTTTGCACAGGATGAAATTCTGTGTTAACCAAGGATAACATGACACTGTTATTTTTGGAGAATGGGGATATGATCTCCATGAACAAAAAAACAAGAAAGAGACCTGTCCCTGCTGATGAGAGGTCCCTATTCCTCCATACTCCTTTTCACCTGATCCTCGAAATTCCGTACAGAGCTGTGATCAACGGTCCTGGTGTGATCTTGCATTGATGGTTGCGATTGAATCGCAATATCGCGTTTCGCGATTTCGAGGTTTTCATTGACGAGTGATTTGGACCTTTCAAAGTCCCGAACCCCGATATTCTGTTGACGTCACACGTGTTTTGACACGTGTTAAACACTGCCACGTGTCACTCTGATTCGTGACATGCCTATGCCTGAACTATTGAATCTTCCTCCCACCTGTCATTACTTGGTTGTGCCACGTGTCATCACCTGGTTGTGCCACCTGTCATCACGTGGTTGTGCCACCTGTCAGTCGGGATTTCGCATATCGCGAAATCGGGATTTTCGTTGCATTGTTTTCTTTGCATGTTGAAACCCCGATCCCCGAAACTCCGATGAAGCCTTCAAGCTGCCATGCGTCCACATGAATAGATGGTCCAGATCTCATTCATTCAATGGCTGAGATTGAATCAGGATTTCGCATATCGCGAAATCGGGATTTTCGTTGCATTGTTTTCTTTGCATGTTGAAACCCCGATCCCCGAAACT
>JZKD02S2152590.1:597936-608417 GCA_000966675.3 Picea glauca | reverse complement strand
GCCATGAATGACCACCATTTTCTCAAGGAATTCTTTGTATTGTTATGCTGTTGAGATTGCTAAGGACTCATTCTTTGGCAACACACATTGTAGGTTGCATTTCATAAGCTATTCATCCCTCTCTTGAGTGAACAAGCTTGGAGTTCTTTCAACCACATTTTCATCTTTTCATTGTAAGGAGAGCAATCAGTGAGGGCCTCAAGAGCCTTCCATTGGAGAGGGAAGGGACCCAAGTCCTCTTTCTCCATTGTGTGTATTTGGATTTCATCAATAAGATCAGCTTATACATTGGTGATATCGGTTCATTTGTATTTATTTTTCATTTCTTTTATATGCTCATAGTTTCATTTGGTTTTTGTTTAATTCTTGTTTCTAACTTTGTAGTTTCTTTTTCTAACCTTTCCTTTCATAGTTGTCATGCCTAGCAGAGCCCAAATGGGCATGTAAGTACTCTCAATTTGCTCACCAAGTGACGAATAGAGTGCAAACACTTAGGATTGATGGAATATTATCACAAGTTTTTCAAGAATTATGGTCAAATAACATCACCTCTAACAACGTTATTAAAAAAGTATAAATTTTCTTTGACTCAAGAAGAAACAAAATATTTTGAAAAACTAAAGGAGTTTGTGTGTACAACTCATGTCCTAGTCATGCCTAACTTCATAAAAACCTTTATTGTGGAGTGGGATACCTCAAGGCATGGCATTGGTGCATTTTTAATGCAATAAGGAAGTTCCATTTCCTTTTGAAATAGCCATATTAAAGTCAATAACTTACTCAAACCCATTTATTAAAAGATAATGTCGGTCATACATATTACATGTAGTTATGAAATGACACCTTTACTTAATAGGAAGATAGTTCAAAGTAAAAACAAATCATGATAGTTTAAAGTATGATGTAATCTAGGGGATTGTATATAGATGTTACCCTTAGTACTTTACACAAATAAATATGTAGTAATACTCTAATATACAAGAATACACACAGATAAGAGAAGGAAGAGAACACAAAGTAATGGGTAGACAAGAAATAAGCACTTTATTATATATCATAGCAATTGTTAATCCAACTTCTTTGTTACATGGATGTACATATTTATACTCATGGTTCGATTACCAAGTATTTGTAACTACCTGACTACCCAGGATGGTCGACGCAACTGAGTGGTCGACTAAATTACATATTCAACTTCATTCTTAATCGAATATCCTTTTAATCTAGTTGATTGTCAGATCTAGTCGAGAAGGTCACATAACCCCTCCACGATATCCCCCACACCCAATTCCATATTCGTCCCGAAGAAGAGGGAGATGTGGTCTTACAGTTACAATTTTATAGATAGGAAAAACTTTGAAAGTTGATAGAGGATCTTTCTGCAAACAATTACTTTGAAAAAGAATATAATTTCAGAATCGAAGTTTTTTCAATACTTTTGGACAATTTTATGTTGATCTGGTGCTATAAATTCTATTAGATGTGCTTGATCTAATGTGAGATAATGTTGGGTATTCAGTTTTGATAGTTCCTTTGATTCCATTGGTTGGTTGACTTGGTCTTTGGTTTTCCTTGGTTGGTTGACTATTTATTCTACCTACATTGATTGGTCAACCGAGGCTCTCTCTCTGAGCTCTTTTTGTCTTTTGGCCTCTCTTTATTTTTTAGACTAGTCCAGACCCTATGCTATGGATTCTAGAGTTTTCTTCCTTGGTTCTAATGGTGGAGGAGATGTACTAGGACTGAAAAATAAAACAGTGGTTGCAGAGGAGATGGTGTTGGGAATTTCTTCTAAAGTTCTTCTTTATTTCGAGGTGGAGTCAAAGATATTTTGCATATTTTTGTTGCCAACTATTGTAATATTTCTTAAAATTATTGCCAATCCTCCATGATGGATTGGATTGCAATTTGATTTCCTTTATTTGTGACGTATATTTTATATTTTGTTTATGGATGGCTATCAAATATGAAATATATTGCTCCTCGACCTGCTATGATTGTTGAATTGATTGAACTAGGTGATCAATGGTACTGTCTACTTCCATTTGGGTATTTTTTCCTTTTGAGAACCATTGATTCTCTTTCTATAACAACTCTTATGCAACTTTTCTATGTTTTTTAATTTGTTCTGTTAAAGCCTCCATAGCACAGGGGTCTGCCAAATCCTTTAAAATCATTTTTTGTGCTTTCAATCCACTGCATGTATTTGTGAAGTATGTAGGCCAGTTACTAAACATGATATTCATTGTAGATTCTTTGTCATTGATTTCTTCCAAAGTATGTATAGTTTTTTTTATCTTGGCATACTCCTCCTATAGAATGGTTGCAGTATTCTTGATTTTGAGTTGTTGATTTTCTTTGTTTAACTAGGTATTTATCTCCACTAACTATTGTACTAACTACTTTATAGACTCCAATCGATTTTTTGTTTATTCAGGTAAGTCGAGCTGCAAGTTCTCTTGAGATTTCCTTACACATTATTTCTAGGTCTCTTTCTCTTTATATTTAATGGAGAAAATTTGATCCCAGTCCTTTATAGAATTTTTTAGTCAGGTTGTTTCTTCTTTGCTAACTTCAGTGATCCAAGATTTGATTATTTGATGCGTTGGCCAGGTCGAAAACAACTTGTGGGTTTTCCCCCGATTCTCCTTCCACATTAAAGGATATAAATATCTTCAGATTCATTACCTTTCATTTCGTCCCTTTGTATGGGTTTTATGTTTCTTCTTATGGGTTGTTGACTTATATGTTTTCTAATTCAATTGCCTAGTTTGTCTTGATCCTATCCGCATTTGTTCTACTTATTGCTCCATTGGTGGATTGGTGGGGGCCTTTGTTCCCATATGAGTGGGTGCTCCTGGTACTGTTTATTGTTCCTTATCTTTCTCTGAGAGCTCCAAATATTGTTGTTGTCTTTGGTTTGGAATCGACTATTCGGTCATACCCATGTCTTTTCTTTTCTTAATTTGTTGGTATTTTTATTTCTTGCACCTATGTTCTTCACCCATGTTTCTCGTAAATTGATATGGTTGCTTATATTGAGTCTATTTTATGGTCACTCATTCTCCTTTGGAATATTATCATTCGGTGGGTCAGATTTATGTCCCAACGACTGGCTCTGACCTTTGTGTTGACTCGACTATTAGGTCAATGTGTATTGTTTTTTCTCAGATTCTGCAGTCGACTATTGTTGTTTCTTCTCTTATTCAATTGTGTGTAGATTAATCCTTAGGCTGGACTGTTGTTTATATTGTTGGCTAGACTAATCCATTGAAGTTGAATTATGTGACTTTGACTATGATGATACCTCTTGGGCGACTGTAGTTAGCTAGACTAGAGGTGAATCTTTAGGTAAGTCTATTTGTTCCCTTAGTGGTTTTGGGTTCTTTATTGTGATTTTAGTGGGAATTTCCTTTTTATCTTTGGGTGGCCTAACTTTCTTTCTTTTGTTGGTACTTGACTGAGTCCTAGTTATATTGGACTCCTACTATTTGTCATCTATATGTAATTTTTCTACCTAGTTTTCCACTTCTCTGTCAACCAAAATATTGTTCTTTATTGTTTCAATGAATAGCTCTTGTGCTTATCGAATTTCTTCTTAATAGGCGGGGCCAATGCTCAACTAGAGGATTTGTCTCTTCATGTGTACTTGTTGCCTTGTCGATTATCCTTTGTGTTCAATTTCTATAAGTACTTTTTGAGAAATATTTTCAAAAAATTTCTTCACCTTAGAGTCTTTGAAGTCGATGTTTGTAATACCTTGCATTATTTATTTCCAATTGAGCTCTATGACCTCTCATGTGTCCTCAAGTTTTGTATTACCTTGTTTAATTTTCTTCTATTTTTTATTGGGAGATATTAGTGTTGTGTTTTTATCAACCACAAATGGGATAATGTATAGATCAATGTCCTTTTATTCATCTAGTTATGCATCTTGCAGTGGCAAAATGATATCATTGCCTTCGACTATTGCATCCAAGGGAATTGGAAATGAATTTTTCGACTAGTGTTCCAACTCCTCAAATATGTCTTCAGTAGTGGTTTAGTAGTGTTGAGACTCACAATAATACTCAAATGGGGGGTGTGAATCCGTATTATATTAATTTTCTCAATTTTCTATTCTTTCAAAGATTTAAAATAATTTTGAAGTACTTACTTAATCACCAATGAATGCAGAGATAAAAAAACACATAAAACACAGTACACCTGAATTTTTACATCGAATCCCAATGCGGGATAAAACCATAGAAATTTTTACTTATGTTCGTCTACAAGCACCGACTTACAATTTATAATTTTTCAGTTTGATAGGCACCCATCCGTTGAAAATAATGAGGACATAAATCCTCTCAGGCACCAACCTATTACAAATGACGAGGAAACAAATCCTCTAAAGAACTAGGTTGTTACAAGTTATGAGGACACCAATCCTCTTAGGCACCAACCTGTAGAGAGAAAACACCAATCCTCTCCCCTGTGCCACCCCGCCTCCCTGTATTTAGTTTTCTCTGATAAAAATTCCTTGTGTAACTAAACCTTTCACAAGACCTTTCTCTTCAATTCAAAAGAAATCTGATATATATTTAGTTCAGTTCCTTTGAAATGTTACAAAATATTTTTCTTCTTTTCTCATGTGTGCACTAACTCAATCAGTGCACATCCCTATTTATAATGTCTTTGCTTCAGTTCAACTAATTGTATGTGGAAACATAACAATTATATTGTGGACATATCTTGACCAGATCTGAGTCCAATTAGTTATATGTGGATGCACTTATGTCTAAATTAGGTATGTGGACTCATAACAGTTACATTGTGGACATATCTTGACCAGATCAAAGTCCAGTTAGTTATGTGTGGACATATTTCAATCTAAATTAAGAATATTTATTTTTCAGTTATGGATGGACATTCTTTTACTAGATCAAATGGAACAAATATTGCATCTCATCAAAATTGATGCAACCATTTACATTATGGTTTACAATAGAGAACCCAATGCACAGATAGAATATGAGTGAAAAAATCAAGTCACAAATCTTCAAATTGTCGCACTTGCCCTGTAGTGTGTTGGCCCAGTTGCCCCACTAAACTGTGAGCATACTCTGATGACTCACTTACTTGACTGATATACTTTCACTTGTTTCATCGCAGTCCACTACGTCGTTCGTCGCTCTAGATCAAGGTACCCTTCATATTTTCTTCTACACTATTGATAAGAGACCGACTTCGTTTCTTCACACTCCACTGCACCGTTCGTCACACTCTCTCAAGACACCTTGTAGTCATTGCACATCCTTCGTCGCATTGTAGCACCAACATCCAACGATCCATTTCGCAATCATAGATAGGGAACTCTATCATAGTGTGCTTCGTCGTACTTCACTTATGATGTGTCATTGATCCTTCAATCCTTTTGTGTGCTTCTATTTTCATCCTTTCATGACTTTCTTTATCTATGCACCATACTTTGTGCAATACCTTATGTGTCATTGATCATTTTCTACATGGTTGATCCTTTCTTCCTTCGATCCTTCTACGCAATTATTTTTTCATCATTTCACGACTTCCTTCATTTGTGCATCATACTTTATATTATTGTGTGCACTTTTGTTTACATCTTTGTCTTTCATTGCGCTATAACTGACGATGTCCATGACCAATTTGACATTAATGACAACATATGTGCAACAAAATTCCCCCTTTGTCGTTGATGGAAACCAAAAGAGCATGACTTCCAAATCAATGGCTTTTACGCTAAGTTGCTCCCCCTTTCAATGTGTGCAATTGCCAATTTCCAAATCAATGGTATTTATGCTAAGTTTCTCCCCCTTTCAATGTACACAAAAAACTCCTCCTTTCAATGTGTATCAACATCGGGGTTTATTGGTTTTTTTTGTGACTCTCCCCCTTAGACAACAATGAGAAATAGAGACTCTATATATTCTCCCCCTAGGAAGAAGAACCTATGGAATATTTTGTTAAAAAATTCTCCTGGACTCTGTACATGCACATAACCACCCTCAAATGAGAACCATTGCAAATTTTTACTATGTGCATATCCATAAAATAAAACTCACTGTGCACATCTTGTAATACCCCTAGGTTGATCCCCAAGTGTAAATATCAATGTAACTGTACTTTACTTATAAGTTGGTGAGACAAAGTAACAATATCCTTGGTTTGATTCTGTGTGCATTAAGTTAGTGCGTGAGGATATCACACCAAAGAAGTGCGCGCAGTTGTAAAATGATACAACACGCAGTTTAATTTTTTGGTGCACACTTGGGTAAGTACACAGGATTGGCACACTGAAAATGGAACAACTTAATGAATGCAACGTGTGCAAGTGTTAGTGGAAAAGGATGGTGCACTGAAGGAATAGGCACACAACCCTGGTTTCAACGCACATTGGCTTAGTGTGCAGGTTTTGAAGGACTGTGAATACTTTTGTATATAATCATGATGTAACACACATATGTGTATGGGCGCGGGGGTGGTGCACTAAATAAAGAGTGTGTGCATGCCAGAAGTTTTGTGTGCACTGGTTTTAAGTGCGCGGACTGTATATTTTGAGGCTGATCATCCTGGATGCAAAAGATCAGTAATGTTGTATTGATATGTAAATGTAATCACATGCAATTTAATGAAAATACATCCCTGCGACAGACCAACCTCGTAAAAGACTTCAGGGGGCTTAAAATCCACTAGCTGAGGTCAAGGGGGCTGGGTTAAAAGGGGCTTAAACCCAAAAAGGAATATTTTATTAATATTTCTTAAAAAGTGTAAAGTTAGGATATATTGTTATATCCTAGGTCCTAAGGAGGGAACGAGTGGCTAGAGGAAGTTTTCAACATGACAAGTGTCAAGTTGGGAACATGTTGTGTACTGAAGGCAGTTCTCGACCTGACTTGTGTCAAGTTGGGAACGTGCAGTCAAATGGTTTGGGACTTAGTTCATTCTGGCAGTTTTTCAAGGGGAGTGGAGAATCATTAAACGATCACAAGCTATGGGAGGAATTCAACTATTCTATCACCAAGAAAAATGTTCTTTCATGACCCGACTATTTTTTTTTAGAGTTGTTCAATGAGTGAACCCGATTGTTATTGTAATGAGCTCGATTGTTAATGTGACCAATATGTTGAATACTATCACAAATACCTATGTATGAATTAGCTTATGGATGAAGCAAGTTGTTAGGCCCATGGGTTATTTAACTAAAGAGGTGAGTTGTCAGCCTCGTGGAACATTGAACTAAATAGGCAAGTTGTCAAGCCCGTGCAGGATTGCATTCTCTCCAAGTGAGAGAATTGTTGGGAATTATTTCTTGAGGTGCCAAACTGCAGCCACGGGGATATCAGACTTCATGCACGACCTGTTGTTGAAGCCATGGAAGGGAAGAGGGGAAGCCGAAGGACTGTTGAGAAGAGAAGGGGAACACTTCCTGGGGTGGGAAAAGCATGTGGGGAATGAGATATTGTAGGATTTCAATACGAATTGGCATCTATGACAAACTTTCCAGTAATTGAGTCACATGTGTCTGAGTTACCTATAATTGTGTTCCTGTTGAGTGAAATAGTTTATCCTGGTTGGGAACCCTTACCCAAGTGAAGTTTAGCCCCATCTCGGGGGTGACCCACTGTTGAGATTTATGAACATTGAGGTCTAAGGCTGGGAGGAATGTGGAAGGTCTTCCTGCAGTTAGTGTCTTGTATTCAAAAGTAAGTTCCAATTGTGTGTTAAATTATGTTTGTAGTAATGTTTAATTACAATTTTTGTTATGGATGTATGTTATTTATGTTGCATGTATATTTTGTGATGATTGTGTATAATTCTGTTATGAATATTTATATAATTACATGTTGCATAATGTACATTTATGTTTAATCAATGACAGAGTTGTGTTAGAGAAATTTTGGTGGAATTGTTGGTAAATTGGTATCAGAGCAGATTTTGGTAGCATGGGTATGCTAAGATGGTATCAAATATAATGACAAGAGAATTTTGAGTGAAGTGATTCGCCCTGGGTGGACGGGTGCGTTAAAAAGTTAGTATTAGAGAAAGAAAAATTTTAAGTGGCACTCCCGAGTGGGTGGTTGGGTGTGTGTTATAAATTAGTATCAGAGCCCAGCTTACAACACTAAGCCTAGATGGGCCAAGTTAACATCATGTTGAAGAGGATTTTCATAGAGAATTGAATTCAAGAGTGGTCGAATTTTCAGTTACAGTGTGTCCATGACGAAAATTTGAAGCAATTGATAGGAATTGGGTGAAAGCCCCAATTTATGTTACTAAATTCATGAAGGATTTGGGAAAAATCACACCAGAAAGGTCAACCAGTGGCACATCAAATAATTATTTTTCATAGGTTCAATTTAAGTATACGGGAGTGAAATTGAACGAATTTCGTAGTTGCAAAAATTCCATGGTGGAAGCTAGGTGAGAATCGAGCAAAAGCCCCAATTTATACAGGGAAAATTTTGGAAAATCAGTTAAGTGCCGAGAGAAGTGTGTGCACTAAGTAGTAATGATGCACAAGAGAATAAGATGCATAGTTGTGCATGCTACAAACTAAGTACTTCACTGCATGGAGTCAGTGGTGTGGAGAAATGATGTTGCACAGGTGTGTGCATTGAACATTTGACATTGCAGAGAAAATAAGGATGTGCAGGGTATATGCACTAAAGTATGGCACTCACCATGTACACCATGTGGTGTGTGAAAAATATAAATGCACGATAAAGCACGTCGAAAATTGGCATCTCATGGCGTGCGTTTGAAAATGAACGCACGGTGGGAACACATTAAAAACCCCGACATTGTGTAGTTTAGTGCTTACAGTGTGCGCAATGTTGTATTGTTGGTGCACAACACAAAATTCATACTGCATAAATATTGGCACGTTGGGTGAAAACAAGTAACCTTGAAGTAGTGTGGTGTATTGTTGTTATTACACATAGAATATTAGTGCGTGACACAAAGGTAATGCTCAACAGAGTATTGGCGTGCGACATAAATATATACACATTAGATAGTGGTTCACGGTGTATTCGCTGTGTTTTAGTGGGGTGTATGTCAATTTGGCACTTGCTAATAATTGAGAAGTAGTGCGCACAAAGTTGATTGAGCAGTTAACTTCCTAAGAAATCAAAAGAAAGAATTTTGATGCTATATGAAAACAAAATTATACATCATTTCATGATTTGTTAAATTATCTAGCCTAACAAATTTTGTGGGCTTCACATTTTGCAAAGCCAACAACATTAGATCATAACAGGATTAGCACAAGTTTGGAATCATGGACGATGTGCAAGGGATTTGCAGTCATGAAGAGGAGATCAGAGGAATATATGTCCATATGGGTAATCAAGGTACAAATTCCAATGGACATGGAGAAGGTAAGGAAGAAAGCATGAACTTGGTGGAAACCATAAAAAGTTTGCAAATGGATGTCTTGAGTCATAAATCTAACAATGTGAGGCTTATGAAAGCCAAGGAGCTGCAGGAAGACTTCAACATTAGGTTGATGCAGAGCTTGGACAAAATAGAGAAGAAGATGGATAAGCAAAATGAGTCAGGCAGATCAGGAAGCTATAAGTCTCATGATAAGAGGGGAAGATCAGTTCACCACAAAATTGTTGGCAAACAACACCATCACTCTCCAAGGCATTCCACTAGGAGAGTGCATAGTAGTTCAAGTCCTGTCAAGAAACCTGAGAAGACTAGGGTGGATGAACTATAGGGGGAAATGAACAAAATCAAGCCTCCTATGTTTTATGGCGAACATAAGGACAAGGATGCAAAATCTTGGTTGCTAAATATGAGAAAATATTTTCAATTGCACAATTACTCTTCACTGGAAAAGGGTAGAATTATTATTTATTAGCTCAAAAAATAGTTACCAACTTAACGAGAACTCTATAGAGTTCTCGTTTTTTGGGGGGTCAAGTTTTTTACCCCATTTTTAAAAATGGTGCTATCGGTAGCACCCCCCCTCCCTTTTTAAGTGGTTTTTTGATATTTTAAATTTCCTAATACATAATGTTTCCACTTCTTTTTTTAAATGCTTGTTTTTCATCTATTTTCAAATTGTACAAATTTTTTTTCTCAATTGTGTTTTTTCATCTATTTTCAAAATTTTCAAATTTTTTTTTTAGTTCACTGGTGTTTTTAATCATGTTTGCATGCTTCATTCAATGTTAAAAATGTTGTACACTATTTTTTTTTTAAATTAAGTTTTTTCATATAATTATGTGTCCTTAATTAATTTGTGGTTCCATACATTTTAAATATAGTGGAAAATATCATTTTTAACACATTTTTTACTTTTACTTCAATATATAGAAAATAATTGTAGTTAAATAACACTATTTTTAAATATTTAGCAAAAAAATATAATTCATTTTTTTGGATAAATTAAAAACTAAAAAAAACAAAAAGAACTGAAATTAAAAAAAAAAAACATTTATAAAAAACCATTA
>JZKD02S2152590.1:585700-596187 GCA_000966675.3 Picea glauca | reverse complement strand
TTGTTGTAATTTTAAGGTTTTTTAAAGTTTTTTTTTGTTAATTTATTTAAAAATTTGGTATTAAAGTTTTTATTTTATGTTTTTTTAATTTGAGTTTTTTTATATGTTTTTAATTATTTTTTTGTTCTTCACTTTTTTAAGTTTTTTTTTGGCTTGGGGGCCATTTATTATTTTTTTTTTAAGTATTTTTTTTTTAAATTATTGTTTTCCGGGGAAATTTTAATTTTGTTTCATTTCTTTTAATTTTTTTTTGTTTTTCACCTTTTTGTTAAGTGTTTTTTTTTTTGTTTTTTCTAAATGTGTTTTTGTCTTCATTAAAAAAAATTGGGAATATTTTCTCCCTTCTCTTTATTTATTTTTTAATGTAATTTTTTTTTTTTAAAGTTAGTAAATAAATTTTCATGTGACCATTTAGGATCCAATTTTGGGTTTTTTATTTGCATAGGGATTTGTTGTCAAGGTCACGGTTTCAATTAGGTTGTAATTAGCTACAATTTTAACGTTTAGAAAAAACATTTTGCTTTAAGTAGCGTCACATTTTTATTTTGGTGTTGATTTTAAGGTTTTTCTAAGCAATTGTTTTATGTTTTAATGCCATGCTTGAAAAAAGTTGTAATTTTGACCCGATTAGAAAAAAGTGGTGCTACTGATAGCACCACTTTTTTATTTGGGAGTTGATTTTAAAGTTTTTCTGAGAAACCATTTGATCCTTTAAGCCCATGCTTGAAAAAAAGTTGTAATTTTGACCTTGTTAAAAAAAAATGATGCTACCGGTAGCACCACTTTTTGATTTGGGGGTTGATTTTCATGTTTTTTTATGCAAAAATATGGGTTTTAAGGGATAGAGTTCTCGTTTTGAGGTCACAGTTCTCATTAAGTTGGTAACTTTGCTTCAAGGGAAAATCATCAATGTGTTGGGACCAATATGTGCAAGTACAACATATTGATGAGAAGAAGGTGACTTGGAGAGAATTCAAGAGGTGTTTCCAAAAGAAATATTTGACTAAAAGGTACTATGACAAGAAAATGAAAGAGTTATTTGAACTCAATCTTGGGAGTATGACTATAGATGAGTATGAAAGGAGGTTTTTAGAGTTGTTGAAATATGTTTCCTTCATCAAAGATGAGCAAGTTAAGATTCAAAGATATTTGAGTGGACTGCCACCATTTATCAGTGGCAGTATACATTATGATGATCCCAAAACATTGGAGGAAGCAATAAGAAGGGATAAGTGTCTTTATGAGCAACATAAAGGGAAAGCATCTTACAAGAAATCTTGGGAAGACAAGAAGAAAAGAAAGATGGAACATAGGAAGAAGGGAACTAAGCCACCATTCTTCAGAAACAATTATCAGGAACATCCAACTTCTAAAGAATCTAGAATGACAAATTCATTAGGGCGAAGGTCAAGGAAACCACCTATTCAATGTTGGGGTTGTAAAGGAGACAATATGTATAGAGATTTCCCATGCATGAATGAAAGAGTGAAGACTGTTCACAACACGCAACAAGCTAAAATAATGGAGGACATGGGAAAAAGTGTACCTAAGATCTATGCAGCCTTGGAAAATAAGAAAGTTGAGTTTCATTCACACATGATTGAAGTATAAGGTAATATCAATAATCATCCCATTGCTATATTAATTGTTTCAGGAGCTAGTCATAGTTATCTAGATCTTGATATGGTGGAAAAGTTTCTTTTGCCTAGAAGTAAGCTTGAAAAACATTGGATGGTGCAGCTAGCTACAGGAGCTAAAAAGAAAGATTAATGAGATGCTCAAAGCATGTTCAATGAACATGAATGGATAAACACCAGTGCATATTTGAACATTATACCTTTAGGTTCCTATGACTGCCTAAGTAGTATGGATTGGTTGGATCAACACTATGTTGTCCTAGACTATTATAATAAATCATTTACTTTCTTAGATGAGGAAGGAAACTTAAGGTCAGTACAAGGAATTCCCAGAGTAGTGACTGTCAAATAAATTCCATCCTTACAGTTGAAGAAGAGTTATAGGAAAGGGTGCCAATTTTTGGTTGTGCATATGAAAGAGATGCCTAAGGATAAGGTGTCAGACATTGAAGAATGCACAGTCTTGAAATAATTTGAAGATGTATTCAAGGGAATACTAGGATTTCCACCTAAGAGAGATATTGATTTCTCTATCAATATGATACCTGGAGAAGCTCCAGTATCAAAGACTTCTTACAGGACGAGTGCACCTGAGCTAAAGGAATTGCAGATGCAACTTGAAGAGCTTATGAAGAAGGGGTATATACGTCCAAGTGTGCCACCTTAGGGTGTTCCAGTATTCTTTGTAAAGAAAAAGGATGGAACTTTGATACTTTGCATATATTTCAAGTAGTTGAACAAAGTAACTATGAAGAACAAGTATCCTTTTCCAAGGATAGATGAACTTTTTGATCAGTTGAAAGATGCAAAAATATTATCCAAGATTTATCTCAGGTCAGGCTATCATCATGTAAGAATTAAATAAAAAGACATCAACAAGATTTCTTTCAGAACAAGGTATGGCTATTATGCGTTCACAGTGGTTCCATTTGGGTTAACAAATGCACTAGCTATGTTCATTTGTCTCATGAATGGTGTATTCAGGAATTATTTGGACAAGTTTGTCATTATATTTTTGGATGACATTCTGATATATTCTAAGTATTAATAAGAGAATGAGAAACACTTGATAATGGTGTTACAGGTTTTGAGGGAGCATAAGTTATGCCAAATTGAGCAAGTGTTCATTTTACCAGAAGCAAATACATTATTTGGGACATATCATCTCCAAGGAGGGTATATCAATGGATCTAGAAAATATAAAGGCCATTGAAGGATGGACAACACCAAGGAATGTCTTAGAGGTGAGGTCATTCATGGGTCTTGAAGGTTACTACAAAAGATTCATTGAAGGATTCTCCAAAATTGCACACCCAATTACTTATTTGCAGAAGAAAGGTGTGAAGTTTGAGACGACATTGGATTGTGAAAGGAGTTTCCTACACTTGAAGAATTTATTAACAAGTGCTCCAATACTAAGGATTGATGATCCAAATGAAGATTTCATTGTATGCATTAATGCATGTAATGAGGGGCTTGGTGGAGTCCTTATTCAGAATGGATATGTGGTGTTCTATGAATCAAGAAAGTTGAAGGAGCATGAAAGACACTAAGAAAATCATGATTTGGAGTTGGCATCCATAGTGCATGCCCTAAATATGTGTAGGAACTACCTCATGGGGAAAATATTTGAGTTGAGGATAGACCATAGTGGTCTGAAATACTTGTTTGGACAACCAACTCTTAATGCCAGGAAAAACGGATGGTTATATTTCATCAGTGAATATGAATTTGACATAAAGCATATCAAAGGTAAAGAGAACAAAGTGGTTGTTGTGCTTAGCATGAGGGTGCATGAGATTCATGTTGCATCCATTAGCATGTAGAAATCAATCTTGAAAGATAAAATTCTATAAGATGAAAAATAATATCAGAAGCATATGGAGTTAAGGGGAAAACTTCAACAAGGTAACTTACCGATGGAAGTTGAAGACTATGAGTTGGAAGATGATGGAATTATTAGATACAGAGGAAGAATCTATGTGTCAAATGCTCGGGCATTGAAGGATATGATATTGGGATAAATGTGTAATATACCTTATACTAGACACCCAGGTTACCAGAAAACTATTGCAGCTATCAAGAGAAAATATTATTGGTCACGCATGAAGAAAGAAGTTGTTGAGTTTATTGACAAGTTTTTGGCATGTCAGAAAGTCAAGGTTGAGCATAGACATCCAGCTAGTTTTCTACAACCATTGTCCATTCCTGAGTGGAAGTGGGAAGTGGTAACAATGGACTTTATCACTAAGCTACCAATAACTAACAAGCATCATGATTCTATCATGTTAGTAGTGGACAAGCTGACCAAATATGCCGATTTTATTCCAGTAAATCTTACTCACAACAAAGCTAACATAGTTGATATCTATCTGAGAGAAATAGCTCGATTGCATGGGATGCCCAAGACAATTGTGTCTGACAGAGATCCAAAATTTACCTCAAATTTTTGGAAAGGATTGTTCAAGGGATTTGGAACAAATATACATTTTATCACAACTTATCATCTAGAGTCATATGGATAGATAGAAAGGGTGAATCAAGTAATAGAAGATATGGTAAGAATGTATGTCATGTATAAACCGTCCAGATGGGAGGAGTATCTACACTTGGTATAGTTTTCCTACAACAATGGGTACCAAGAATCCCTGAATATGAGCCCATTTGAGGCACTCTATGGAATAAAATGCAACACACCAATTAGCTAGGACAACCCAACAGACCGCGTAGTAGTTGGGCCAGAACTGCTCAAGGAAATGGAAGAGAATGTGATAAAGATAAATCAAAATTTAAAGACTTCGTAGGATAGGAATAAAATTTATGTTGATAAGGGCAGAACTCACAAGGAATTTAATGTGGGTGATGATGTGTTTCTGAAAGTAAAGGCCAACAGAAGTTCCCTTAAGTTGGGAAATTGTTCAAAGTTGGAAGTACAGTTTTGTGGGCCATTTGAAATACTAGAAATGATTAGGCACGTGGCATATATGTTTTCCTTGCCTGCACCAATACATATTCATAATGTATTCCATGTATCCTTGCTTAAAATATATACCTGATATTAATCATGTCATTGATTGGAATGTTATTCAGGTGGAGTAAGAAGGCAATTTTCAAGTGCATCTGGTTCGCATATTGGATAAGAAGATCAAACAACTTCATAATTAGGCCATAGGGATAGTAAAGGTCCAATGGACCTAGTACAACCCTTAGGATGAAAATTGGGAGCATGAGGATTCTATGCAAGAAGAATACCTGCATCTTTTTGTGAACTTTTGAAATTTTGATTATACATGTGTATATACTACACTAAAGACGGTTCATAAATAAGGGGTAGGGGATTGTAATACCCCTAGGATGATCCCCAAGTGTAAATATCAATGTAATTGTACTTTACTTATAAGTTGGTGAGTGGAAGTAACATGATCCTTGGTTTGGTTCTTTGCGCATTAAGTTAGTGCACGAGGATCTCACACCAAAGAAGTGCGTGCAATTGTAAAATGATACAGTGCACAGTTTAATGTTTTGGCGCACACCTGGGTAAGTACATGGGATTGGTGCACTGAAAATGGAACAACTTAATTAATGCAGTGTGCACAAGTGTTAGTATGAAAGGATGGCACACTGAAGGAATAGGTGTGCAACCCTATTTTCAACACACATTGACTTAGTGCAAAGGTTTTGAAGGACTGTGAAGCGTTATGTATATAATCATGATGTAACGTGCACCTATGTACTAGTGCGGGGGTGGTGCACATGAGAAAGAGTGTGTGTAACCCAAAAGTTCTATGCACACTGATTTTAAGTGCGCAGGTTTTATATTTTGAGGCTGGTAAGCCTGGATGCAAAAGATCAATACTTTTGTATTGAGATGTAAATGCAATCACATGCAATTTAATGAAAATGCATCCCTATGACATACTAACCATGTAAAAGAGTTTGAGGGGATTAAACTCCACTAGTTGATGTCAAGGGGGATGGGTTAAATGGGGATTAAACCCAAAAAGGAATATTTTATTAATATTTCTTAAAAAGTGTAAAGTTAGGATATATTATTATATCATAGGTCCTAAGGAGGGGAAAAGTGGATAAAGGTAGTTCTCAACATGATAAGTTTCAAGTTGGGAACATGTTGTGGACTGATGGTAGTTCTCGACCTAAAAAGTGTCAAGTTGGGAACATGCATTCAAATGGTTTAGGACTTAGTTCATTCTAGCAGTCTGTCAAGGGGGGTGCGGAATCATTCGACCATCACGAGCTATGGGAGGTAGTCGATTGTTCTATCATCAAGTAGATTGTTCTGTCATGACCCGATTGTTTTGTTTTAGAGTTTTTCAGTGAGTGAACCAGATTTTTGTTTTAATGAGCCCTATTGTTACTATGACCAGTATGTTGAATACTGTCGTAGATACATGTGTATGACTTAGTTGGAGAGCTAGACAGAAGAAGTGGATTTTTAGGCGCATGGGTTATTTAACTGAAGAGGTGAGTTATCAGGCCCATGGGATGTTGGACTGAAGAGGAGGGTTGTCATGCCTGTGGAGGATTTCATTCTCTCTAGGTGACATAATTTCTAGTAATTATTTCCCAAGGTTCCAAATTGCAATGACAGAGCTCTGAGACTTCTTGTCCGGCCTGTTGCTGAATCCCTAGAAGGGAAGTGGGGAAACTGAAGGACTATTGAGAAGAGAAGGGGAACACTTCCTGGGGTGGGATAGGCATATGGGGAATGAGAGACTATAGGATTTCAGTGTGAATTGGAATATGTGATGTACTTCCCAGTAATTGAGTCACCTGTGACTGTGTTCCTATTGAGTGAAATACTTTATCCTGGTTGGGAACCCTTACCCAAGTGGAGTTTATCCCCAGCTCGGGGGTGACCCACTGTGGAGATTTATGAACAATGAGGTCTAAGTTTGGGAGGAACGTGGAATTTTTCCCACATTTGGTGTCTTTTATTCAAAATATAAGTGCCAATTGCATGTTAAATTATTTTTGCAGTAATGTTTAATTACAATTGTTGTTATGGATGTATGTTATTTATGTTGCATGTATATTATGTGATGATTGTGTATAATTATGTTATGAATATGTATATAATTACACATTGCAGAATGTATTTTTATGTTTAATTAATGACAAATTTGTGTCACAATAGTTTTGGTGGAATTGCTGGTAAATTGGTATCAGAGTAGATTTTGGTAGCATGGGTATGCTACATATGGTATCAAAGCTAATGATAAGAGAATTTTGAGTGAAGTGATTCACCCTAGGTGGTCGGTGCATTAAAAATTTGGTATCAGAGAAAGAACGTTTTTTAAGTGGCACTCCCCAGTGGATGACTGGGGCTGTGATACACATCTCCAAAATATCACTTGCCCTTGATACAACATGAAATGGGGCACATGTAGAAGTAATGAACTATTTTCTTTACTGAAGTAAGGAAGACAAGATCACACCCAACCTCTGCCTAAGAGAACCAAAGGATTCTCTTGGTAATGGCTTGGTAAAATTGTCTACAATCTACTCTTTGGAAGGAACATACTTTAATTTAACCACCTGATCTTGAACCTTTTCTCTAAGAAAATGATATTTGATTGGGATATGCTTAATCTTAGAGTGTTGAACAAGGTTTTTAGAGATATCGATATCACTTGTATTGTCACACATGATGGTGATAAGTTGATCACAAGGAACTTGAATATCCTTGAGATTGTTTATTATCCAAAATACTTGAGTACACCATGATGTTGCATGTATATATTTGGCTTCAGCTGTAGAAAGGGAAATGGAATTTTTTTTCTTAATGATCCAGAACACTAAACAACTACCAAGGAATAATGCACCTCCACCAGTGATTTTTCTATCATCAATAATCACTACCTAGTATGCATCTGTATAAGCTTTGAGAATGAGGTATGTGTCTTTTGGATACCACAAGCCATAATCAACAGTGCCTTGCAAGTATCTAAATATTCTTTTAACTGCAAGGACATGAGTTTCCTTATGATTGGATTGAAATATTCCTACCAAACTGACTTCTTACATGATTCCATGTCTTGAAGCTATGAGATAGAGTAAAATTCCTATCATATACCTGCACATGGTTTGATTTATTTCTGGAGCATCGTCATCTTTGTTGAGTTTGCAACTGGTAGTCATAGGAGTGCTCACTGGTATGCAGTTTTCCATGCCAAATTTCTTCAATATTTCTTGGAGATATTTACTTTGAGAAATGAAAATTTCTCTTTCTGATTGATGAATCTGTAGAACAAGAAAGAAAGAGAGTTCCCCCAACATATACATCTCAAAATATTACTACATTGCAACTGAAAACATTTTACTCATTAATTCAATGTTACTACCAAAGTTAATATCATCAACATATACAAAAACAATTAACATGTCATTACCTTCATCCTTGATGTATAGATTTATATTAGTCTTTCCCTTTTTAAATCCTTGTTGGTGCAAATACTTGTCCAATCTGTAGTAACAATACCTTAGATATTGTTTTATCCCATACAAGGATTTATTTAATCGGCAGACATAGTTATTTTTGTCAATCAGTTGAAAACCCTCTAGTTTCTCCACATAAACTTATTCCTCTAAACTTCTTCCTCCATGTCACCATTTAAAAAGGATGTTTTGAAATCCATATGATAAACTTTGAATTTTGTGTAGCATGCAAAATCCAAAAAAATCCCGATAGCTTCAATTCTTGCAACAGGGACAAATGTTTCTTCAAATTCCACTCCTTCTACTTGAGCATACCCTTTGCATATCAATATAGCCTTATTTATGACTATCTATCCATCTTCATCCATTTTTTTTTGTATACCAATTTAGCTCCAATTACATTCTTGTTGTTGGGTCTTGGAACAAGATCCCAAGTCTTATTTTTCTCTATTTGGTGTAGTTCTTCATTCATGGCTTTAAGCCAGTGGTCATCCTGAATTTATTGCACAAACGTTTTTGGTTCACTCATGTACAATAGTGAAAAATTTGCAGAGCTAGATGTATCTATAATTTTTCTTCTAGTTTGTACACTTGCTTCCTTGTTTCCAAGAATCTAAATTTCTGGATGATGTTTTTTAACATACCTTGATGGGGTATTTGGTTGTGGTGTTTCCATTCTCTCCTCTTCCTCTGAATCCTCTAGTTCCTAATTCTCATTCATTCTTTCATCTTGTGGTTCATTTTTTATTCATTCTTCATACAAATCATCATGATGCTAGTGTCTCATTGGATGAAATGGTCATTCATCTACCTTTACATTTATACTCTCAACTATCTTGTGGAGTCTTTTGTTGTAGAACATGTACCCTTTGCTTCTAGAGGAGTATCCTAACAAGATATGCTCATCATCTATATATTAAAACTTACCTAAGTTGTCTTCATTTCTTTTAATGTAGCATTTGCTTCCAAATATCTTGAAATGCTTTATTGATCTTGATCTTCCGTTCCATAGTTCATAAGGGATTTTATTGTTGTTTACTCTTATGTGAGATTTTTTGAGAATGTTGATAGTAGTTCGAATGACCTCTCCCCAAAATGTGTTGGGTACCTCTGATTCATCAATCATAGCCATGGCCATTTCTTGAACTGTTGTGTTCATCCTTTCTACAACTTCATTTTGTTGAGGGGTTCTTGCAATAGTAAATTGTCTCTTGATCCCATGTTTTTCAAAATAAATGTTGAATTCATAAGATGTGAATTCTCCTCCTTTATCTGACCTTATACACTTTATTTTTAAATCCATTTCATTTTCCACCTGCGCTTTGAAGATTTTAAATTTTTCAAAAGCCTCGAATTTATGTTTCAACAGTCTGACCCAAGTCATCCTAGTATAGTCATCAATCAACAATATTAAATATTTTTCTCCTCATGGTGATTGTGTACTAGTAGGGACACAAAGATCTATATGGATCATATTAATAGGTCGATTGGTGGATTTTTTCCTTTCCTTGAATTGAACTCTTGATTTCTTTCCAAAATGACATGACTTGCAGACAGGATTCTCAGGTTTGGAAATTTTAGGCATATCTTGTACAACATATTTTCTTCCTAGATTAACAGGTTGATTAAAACTAATAAGACCTAGTATTTTGTGCCAAATTCATCTCCCATCAGTTTTACCAATGCACCATTTTTCTTTGCCTTCTTCTAGGATATACAAACTTCTTGGAGTTCTGACTTCCTTTACAATAGTCTTCCATGTATTCACATCCATTACTTTACATCCTTTTCAATGAAAGAGAACATTGTGTCCTTGGTCACACATTTGACTTACACTAAACAAGTTATGTTTTATACCTTCGACATACATCCATTTTGTGCTTTGGTCTTTCCATTATTATCTTCATCTATTACAATAGTTCATTTTCCTCTAATTTTGGCTAGATCATTGTTCCCAAAAGTATCATTACCACATTTTTCTTCAATTAGGAATTCAAACTTACCCTTATCTCTTGTCATGTGCTTCGAGTAGCCACTGTCAATATACCATTTATTTTCTTGATTTTTGACATATAGATCCAGTCCACATTTTTTCTTTGTTTTTATTTTCCTTCCTCCAAACCTTGGTAAAATTTTCTTGTCTATATTTCTTAAAGATAGGAAGCATCTTGATTCTTCATTCACTTTCCTTGTGCCCAAAATTAATTAATATGTGACACTCGATTTATGTCAATAAAGGAGAGAAGGAATTATTGAGAGAGTTTTGAACCATTTCCATGTGAGTTTTATTGAATCTCATTCCTACATTTTTGTTGTATCTAAAAGTCCTTCAACTCACAACCTTATGTCTAAAATTACCAAAAGAGAAACAATATCCATAGAAAAATTTTGAAT
>JZKD02S2152590.1:556971-571951 GCA_000966675.3 Picea glauca | reverse complement strand
AATGGTCTCCCTTGCACCACCCTCCCACCCTGGATTCTCTAGCTACAACCAGATGGGAGCTACAACTCCCTGTGTTCAAGCACCCACTTGACACTTAGAGGACAACAGTCCTCCCTAGCACTTCCCTTGCACCCTGATTATAAAAACATCGTTACTTAAACTTATTACAATGATACAGTGTTTATCTATAGCTTACCAGTCTCATCACCATTATGTTGCACTGCTATGCTTTGCCTGCATTAGTGTCTTCCTGCTCACATTCTTCTTTGATCTTTCTGTTCTTCTGCTCTATCTCTACACGTGAAACTCGACTTACTTTGTCTCTCTCTTAGATATGCATTTCTATTCTATGCGCTACGCCTTTTTTTGTGCATTTCAGTTGTTGCACCCAGCATGCTTTTCCTCGCATGAATCACTCTTAGCAAAAGCCTCCAAGTTCTCTTTGTTCCACACATATATTTTTCATACCCAGTCCTTTTTAGATCGTCCATGCAACCCATCATCTTCTTTGGAAATTACACTGAGTCTGTTCATCATCATTGGCTTATCCTGAGATTCTTTTCCTTCTCTAATGGTGCGACTCTTCATCTTCTCTGTCATAGTTGAGCTTTATCCTCTCTGTTGCAGCTACAAAATTTGACACTTTTCCATTTGTCAATTTTCTCTCTGATCAGTCTTCATTCCACCAATAGTTACCTCAGGACTCTTCAGCTCCTTTGGCGATCACCCTGCATCTCCTCGAGTTCTCTGGCTGATTTCATCACTGCGTTCTAGCAGTTTCAGCCTGCCAAGTATGGCTTTTTTGGCTTCTAAGCCCCTTCCTTCTTGTGGCCTTAGGCAGTGACCAAATGCCTATTTAGAAGGAGCTTCATGACTCACGACCTCAGGAATCTTGGTATGAGGTATCTCGAATCTCCCAACTCACGATCTTCAAAATGGAGTTTAGCTGGACTAGATCCTTCCTCTCACACGACCATGAGCTATGACCAAGCGCTTATCCAAAAGGGCACTTTACGATCTCGGTGATCTCTAATGTGGAGCCCAATGATGTGCTATCTCCTCCCTTAGTCCTTCAATGATGTGACCTCCAGTTTTGACCAAGGGTCAAGCAAGAGAGGCACTTCGTGATTTTGCATATCGCGAAATCCTGTTGCGAGTGTCCTTGTATCTACCAACTCGTGATCTCCGAAATGGGGCTTAGCAATGCTAGCTCCTGTCTTCATCTTTCGACTATGTGACCTTGGATATGACCATGGGCCAAACATTTGAGTGCTTATCTCTCTAGATCAACGGTCCACAACCCTCTGTGATCTAATGGTTGTGATCATGTCGTGACCTTGAATATTTCGAGTTCCCTCAACACTCACCTTTGACTTCTCCAACTCACGAGTCAGTGAAATTTTGATCACTCGCCATGTGTCCTCTAGCTCTAATGACCAATATCATTTTGCAAACTCGCATATTGTGAGTTCCCATAACTCGCACCTTTGAATTCTCCAGTTTGTGAGTCAGTGAAATTCCAATCGCTCGCCATGTGTCCTCTAGCTCGAATGGCCAGGATCATTTCGCGACCTCACATATCGCGTGTTCCAGGGGTTAGAGCACCTTCTTCCTTTGACCTTTCAGTCAATGAAATGTTGATCTTTCACCATGTATCCTCTTGATCCTATGGATCAGGTCATTTCATGACTTCGCATATCATGAGTTCGAGGGGTTAGAGCACCTCTTTCCTTTGACCCTTCATTCAGCAAAATGTTAATCTCTCTCCATGTGTCCTTCAGATCCAATGATCCATGACTGTCCTCGATGGATGACCAGGATTCATTCACAGTTTTGGAGTGTTGGATGACTCATGGGCTTATCCTCCTTGTAGCTCCACTATATCTAACAACCCACGACAGTCCTCGATCCATGATCGATGGCCCACGTCGCTCCTCCTCCTAAGCTTCATTCCTCCCAACTTGGAATAATTTATAAGTGCCAAAAGCCTCAACCTTTGATCCTTCTGCGAGTCCTCCTCTTGGACCTCGTTTGCGCTATCTCTTCTGATATTTTGACAATGCCCTGGTGCATACTTGCGCTCTGTGTGCAAATCTGCACTATTCCTCTCTGAGCTTGGATTGCGCATTGTTTGCTTCTTCTCCTAATATTATGATGTTTCTATTCTACCATTGATGCACATTCTGATCTTTCCATCAATGAAAAGCACACTCTGCCTGTAAATATGCCAACAATATCCCCCTTTGGCATTGAGGGAAACCCTGAAGGACTACACTTTTCTACTTAGATGCACTGACTGTAGAATCCAGACCATTCCTTTTCGTCCCCTTTGACATCAATGTCAAATAAAAACATGCTCCCCCTGAGTTGTTGCAGTATGTTTCGGAGGTATCAGATATTCAACCAACACAAACTCCCCCTAACAGGATGGACCGTCTTAGGTTGATAAGGGGGTGACGCCCAACTTCTGGCGTAGATACTCAAACTGAGCTTGGGCAAGCGGTTTAGTGAAGATATCAACAATCTGATATTTGGATGGAATATAATGCATAGAAACCATAGAGTTGGTTACCTATTCCCTCAAGAAGTGATACTTGATGGGTATATGCTTGGTATTGGAGTGAAAGACAAGATTCTTTGATATAATAATTGCATTGGTATTATCACAATGAATTGGGATCGGTACAATATATTTTACCTCCAGGTCTGCAAGTTTTTGAATCATCCACAATACTTGGGTACAACAAGTGGCAGCTGCAATGTATTCAACTTCTGTATTTGATAAGGAAATAGAACCTTTCTTCTTTCTCAACCATTATACAAGAGAATCTCTTAAGAAGAATGCACCTCCACTCGTGATTTTCCTTTCATCCATGCAGTTAACCCAATCAGCATCTGAATAGACTGATATTTGAAAATTATGATTCCTAGGATACCATAGGCCATAGTTCATTGTTCCTTTTAAGTATCTGAATATTCTTTTGATAGCTAAAAAATTACTATGTTTAGGTACGGCCTGATACCTTCCTACGATTCCAACAACATGCATTATGTCTGGATGAGATGTTGTTATGTACAACATGCTGTCTATCATAGACCTATATGAACTATGATCAACATAAGGTGAGTCATCATCCTTGCTCAACTTACATCCAGTGACCATAGGTGTTCTCATAGGTTTAGAATCTTCCATTTGAAACCTTTTCAACATTTCCCTTAGATATTTTTCTTGAGAAAGAAATATTCCTTCAAACCTTTGAGTAATTTGCAAGCCAAGAAAAAATGACAGTTCCCCTATCATAGACATTTCAAATTCAGACTGCATGGTAGAAGAAAACCATTTTACCAGTGAAGCATTATTACTACCGAATATGATGTCATCTACATAGATCAACACAATGAGCAAATCATTACCCTTTGTTTTGATATATATATTGTTGTCAATTGTTCCTCTCTTGAACCCTTTGTCTTGTAGATACGTATCCAGTCTGTGATACCAGGAATGAGGAGCTTGTTTCAACCCATATGAATCTTTCTTTAGCTTGCAGACAAAGTCAATGTTATCTGACAATTGGAAACCCTCTAGTTGTTCCATATAGACTTCTTTGTTTAGATGTCCATTTAGAAAAGATGTCTTGACATCCATTTTATAGACTTTAAAATGTTTATGGAAATCATAGGCAAGAAACATTCTAATAGCTTCTAATCTTGCTATGGGCGCAAATGTTTCATCAAAGTCCACTCCTTCTATTTGAGCATATCCTTTACAGACCAACCTAGCCTTATTTCTTACAATATTTCCTTGCTTATTCATCTTATTTTTGTAGACCCATTTGGAGCCTATTACATTTTTATTTTTTGGCCTAGGAACGAGTTCCCAAGTGTCATTCTTTTCAATATGATCCAGTTCCTCATTCATTGATTTTACCCAATTTATGTCTTTACTGGCTTCATTATGGTTCTTGGGTTCCACCATGGATATGAAGGCTATGTGTGATTTCTCAGTGTCTTTGATTATCCTTCTCCTGGTTTGTACACCTTTGTCCTTTTCACCAATTATCTAACTTTCAGGATGATTCGTTTGAGTAATTATGGAGGAAGGATTTGATGTTGATTGTTGTCCTGACTCTTCTTGTCTGGGCATCTCTTCTCCCCCTGATTCATCCTCTTCTTGTGACTCTAATATTTTTTGTTCTTCACATTCATTATGCTTATCCTCTTCTTCATCTGACTTGGTGCTTATTTTTTGTTGATCTTTTACAGGAGCTTCTTCATCAATTCGAACATCAATACAGTCTACTAATTTATGCAATCTTTTGTTAAAGCATTTGCATCCTTTATTGTTCATTGCATATCCTAAGAATATACCTTCATTAGATATGCTATCAAATTTTCCTAGATGATCATCATTATTCTTGATGTAGCATTTACTTCCAAATACTTTGAAATGCTTAATGGATGCAGGTCGACCAAACCACAACCCATGTGGAGTTTTATCATTGTTCGGCCTTAGATGTTCTTTGTTCAGAATATAAATGGCTATGTGAACAACCTCCACCCAGAAGGTTTTTGAAACATCTCTCTCATTCATCATAGCCCTTTCCATTTGCTGAACTGATCTATTTTTCCGTTCTACAACTCCATTTTGTTGAGGAGTGCCGGGAATAGTATATTCTCTTTTAATTCCATGTCTATCACAGAATTATTTGAAATCTCTTGACATAAATTCTCCTCCTCTTTCTGAGCGAATTGCCTTCAACTTTCTTCCCATCTGATTCTCGATTAATGCCTTAAACGTTTTTATCTTCTCAAACGCATCAGATTTTTCTCTCAGAAAGGAAACCCGTGTATGTCTAGAGAAGTCATCAATGACCAGCATGAAGTAACATTCTCCTCCAATTCCTTCTTTTCACGATGGTCCACACAGATCTATATGAACAAGTTGAAGTGGTTTCTCTGAGGATGAGAAAATCTTCGATTTGAATTGATCATGAGTTAGCTTCCCCATTTGGTAGGACTCACATACATAGTTATTAGGCTTTGACAATTTTAGAAGGTCTTTCATAGCACCCTCATTATTCAGTTTGATAATATGATCAAAATTCAGGTTTCCAAGCCTTCTATGCCATAACCAACTTTCATCATTTTTTCTTAAATGACATTTCTCTTTATCTTCCTTCAGGACATATACATTGTTTTCGGTTCTAACCCCTTTTGCAAGCAGCTCTCATGTGTTTACTATCTTTATTTTACAATTCTTGGCAGTGAAAGTGACTTCACATCCTCTGTCACATATCTAACTGACACTAAGAATATTATTCTTTAAACCATCAACAAATAATACATCTTGAGCTTTGCTTCTTCCATTACTTAAGCTTACTAGACCTTTACCTCTGATCTTTCCTGGAGCATCATTTCCAAAGGTCACACTTCCTGATTTATTTTCCTTGAGTGACAGGAAATTACTTTTGTCACCTATCATATGACTGGAGCATCCGTTGTCAATATACCAGGAGTCTTTTTGTATTTGAGCTGACAACACTAATCCACACTTGTTTCTTCATTATTCTTCCAAACCTTGACATTTTCAACTGTATGATTTGAATCTGGCTTATGGTTCTTTAAGCGATAGTCTGGAGCTTTATGTCCAAAATTATGGCAGATGTAACATTTTGGTTCATTGAATAAGGGATCATAACGATTGTTATTCTTAATCTGCGTCCTTTTCCCAACCATCACATGATTTGCAGTTTGTGGTTGTTTGTTACTTGGTTGTATCATTCTTTGTTGTGGTAGGTATTTATTCCTTGGTTTTCTTGATTGTTCATGTCTAAGTCTTAAAGAACAGTTTACAACTTTGTGGCCAAAGTTAGAGTAATAAAAACAATATCCATAGAAAAAATCTTTGTAATTGGAAAATGGTTGTCTTCTTTGAGCAGGTTGATTTATTTCATGCTAATGATTTCCTTGAACAGAGGGTGTCACGTTTATTTGTTCTACCGATTCAGTTTTGGTACTTTTTCCTTCACTCCTCCTTGACGGTTGATTATCTTCCTTTGTTTCTGCAGGTTCGTTATTGTCAATGGTTGTAGATTTGCTAAACTTGATGGATTCTTTGTTGCTTGGTTGCTCACTACTTGATCCCTCTTCATAACCTAAACCAGTTTTCAACTTTGGATTCCTTTTCTGATTCAGAATGGTGGCTAATCCTTCTAATGCCTTAATACTTGTCAGATTCCGATGATATATGGCTTGAAATTTCTCTAGATATTTTCTAACAGACACTACTTCACCTTCCAATTTTTCACCTTTTGTTTTGGATTCCTTCAATTGTTGTGTGAGGATGTCCTCAATCCTCTTAGCGTATTCTAACTTAACTTTCAATAGGGAAATTTCTTCAGATGGCTCATTGCATGTTTTCTCATACCTGAGCAGTAACTGTTTTTGTTTTCTTTTCTTTTCTCTGAGTCTATCAATCTCTTCCCTGGCACTGATAAGTTCCTCTTCAAAATCTATTATTGCTTCACAATCAGCGAACTCACTTCCTGTATCTTCAGTGTTTAGATATTCTAAAGCTATTAGCATGATATTATTTAGTTTATCTTAAATAGAAGATTCATTGTCTTCATCATTTGAAGGATCATCATCATTGTTTACACAAAGACTTTTCTTCTTAAAATTATTCTCTTTATAGACCTTTTTGTGTCTGTGCTTCTCCTCATCATCATATGTCTGATCCTTTCTTTTGTGAGGACACTTATTTTCAAAATTACCTATCTTACCACAGTTGAAACATTTGAAAGGCAGTTTACCTTTGTATTTGTCTGATCCCTTCTTTCGTCTTCTCACAAAATTTGCTTCAACCTCATCTATCTCAGAGTTTGTGTCTTTATCTACTTTAAAAGATGCCTCTCTTGTAGTGAGTTTACCTTTGGTGATTCTCATTTCATAGGAAGTTAGGGTTCCAAGAAGTTGATCTAGTGTCAACGTTTTGAGATCAGTTATTTCCTCTATAACAGAGATCTTTGAATTAAATCTATCAGGAATAGATCTTAATATTTTCTAGATTAGAAAGGAATCAACTATCATTTCACCTAGCCCTTTCATAGTGTTGACCAGTCCTTTTATACGTAAGAAGTACTTACTGATATTTTCATCTTCATCCATCTTTAACTGCTCAAAATTCAGTTGGTGAGTCTGAAATTTTGTGTCTTTCACTTTTTCATCACCTTCATAACTACTTATCAGCTTGTCCCACATAACTTTTGTTGAATCACAGTGCATAAATTTGACAAAATTAGCTTCAAAAAGTCCACTGAGGATGGCATTCATTTATTTCACATTAAATATAAACTCCAACTTATCATCCTTTGATGCCAAGACTACAGGCTTCACATATCTCGTTTCAACGACATCCCAAACATCAACACCCAAGGACATTAAATGTGTTCTCATTCTTATTTTCCAGAAGGAAAAGTTTGTTCCATTAAACAAAGGGGGTCTATTAGTTGAACCTCCATCATGGCTAGTTATGTTCAATCTTATGGATCTACCTTTGATCAAAGGCACCTTCTCTGATACCAATTGTTGGAAATATAACTGAGAGGGGGGGTGAATCAGTTATATATATATAATCTTGAAACTTTTCTTGTGATTTTGATTCTTTCTAAATTATTATTTAATGTGTTGCATGTTACCTTAACATGCATATATATACAATGATCAATCACACATAATACACAAAGACATTGATTTTCCTGAGGAAACCCATAAAGGGTGAAAAACTCTTCTTATTAGGATTTCAATCAAGCTCCAACTTTAATGTACATCAACGTCTTTGAGATCCGACTCAAATATGAGGCTACAACCTCTGATAGCAAGCCACAACTTGCAGAGAGAACCAAATCTCATATTTATCTAGCATCCACTAGAGGGAAGCACCAACTCCTTGAGTGTTCCAGCACCAACTAGATGGAAGCACCAATTTCCAGTCACATAGGCACCAACATGTATATCAGAGAACCAATGGTCTCCCTTGCACCACCCTGTCACCCTGGTTTCTCTGGATGCAACCAGATGGAAGCTACAACTCCCTGTGTTCAAGCACCCACTTGACACTCAGAGGACAATAGTCCTCCCTAGCACCTCCCTTCCACCCTGATTATAAAAACTTCGTTACTTAAACTTATTACAGTGATATAGTGTTTATATATAGCTTACCAGTCTCATCATTGTTTTGTTGCACTGCTATGCTCTACATGCATTAGTGTCTTCCTACTCACATTCTTCTTTGAGATTTATGTTCTTCTTCTTTGTCTTTTCACGTGCACCTCAGTTTAATCTGTCTCTCTCTCATATATGAATTTCTATTCTATGCGCTACACCTTTTCTGTGCATTTCAACTATTGCACCCAACATGACTTTCCTTGCATGAATCACTCTTAGCGGAAGCCTCCAAGTTATCTTTGTTTCGCGCATATATTTTTCATACCTGGTCCTTTTTTGATCGTCCATGCAACCCATCATCTTCTTTGGTGGTTACACTGAGTCTTTTCGTCATCATTGGCTTATCCTAAGATTCTTTTCCTTCTTTGGCGGTGCAACTCTTCTTATTCTATGTCATAGTTGAGATTTATCCTCTCTATTGAAGTTACAAACTTCGACACTTTTCCATCTGTCAATTTTCTCTTTGATCAGTCTTCATTCCATTGGTATTTACCTTAGGAATCTTCAGCTCCTATAGAAATCACCCTGCAACTCCTCAAGTTCTCTGGCTGATTTCATCACTGCTTTCTGGCAGTTTCAGCCTGCCAAGTATGGCTTCTTTGTCTTCTAAGCCCCTTCCTTCATGTGGCCTTAGGCACTGACCAAATGCCTATTTAGATGGTGCTTCATGACTTGTGACCTTGGGGATCTTGGTAGGAGGCATCTCGACTCTCCCAAGTCGCGATCTTTGAAATGGAGTTTAGTTGGACTAGCTCCTTCCTCTCACATGACCACGAGCTATGACCAAGCACTTATCCAAAAGGGCGCTTTACGATCTCGATGATCTATTATGTGGATCCTAGTGACATGCTAGCTCCTCCCTTAGTCCTTCAATGATGTCACCTCCAGTTGTGACCAAGGGTCAAGCAAGAGAGGCGCTTCGTGATTTCACATATCGCGAAATACTGTTGCGAGTTGCCTTGTATCTCCCAACTCGTGATCTCTGAAATGGGGCTTAGCAGTGCTAGCTCATCTCTTCATCCTTCAACAATGTGACCTTGTCTATGACCATGGGCCAAACATTTGAGCGCTTCTCTCTCCAGATCAATGGTCCACAACCCTCTCTGATCCAACGGATGTGATCATGTCGCAACCTCGAATATCACGAGTTCTCTGAACACTCACCTTTGACTTCTCCAACTCACAAGTCAACCAAATGTTGATCGCTCGCCACATGTCCTCTGGCTCCAATGGCCAGGATCATTTCGTGACCTCGCATATCACGAGTTTCCACAACTCACACCTTTGACTTCTCCAGTTTGTGATTCATCGAAATTCCAATCGCTTGCCACGTGTCCTCTGGCTCCAATGGCCAAGATCATTTAATTACCTCACATATCATGAGTTCGAGGGATTAGAGCACCTTCTTCCTTTAACCTTTCAATAAGTGAAATGTTGATCTTTTTCCATGTATCCTCTGGATCCTATGGCTTAGGTCATTTCGTGACTTCACATATCGTGAGTTTGAGGGGTTAGAGAACCTCCTTCCTTTGACCCTTCATTTAGAGAAATGTTGATCTCTCACCACGTTTCCTTTGGATCCAATGATCCATGACTGTCCTTGATGGACAACCAAGATTCCTTCACAGTTTTGGAGTGTTGGATGAATCCTAGGCTTATCCTCCTTGCAGCTCTAGTGGATATAACAACCCACAATTCTCCTTGATCCACGATCGATGGCCCACATCACTCTTCCTCCTGAGCTTCATTCCTCCTGACTTGGAATAATTTATAAGTGCCAAAATCCTCGACCTTTGATCCTTCTGCGAGTCCTCCTCTTGGACCTCGTTTGCGCTATCTCTTCTGAGCTTTTCACAATACCCTAGTGCATAATTGCGCTCTGTGTGCAACTCTGCACTATTCCTCTCTGAGCTTGGATTTCACATTGTTTGATTCTTATCCTAAGCTTATGTTGTTCCTATTCTACCATCGATGCACATTATGATCTTGCCATCAATGACAAGCACACTCTGCCTGTAAATATTCCAACAAGGAGAAGATAGGCCATTATATACACCAGATAAATCAACTATAGGCATGACCGAAAAACAATCATCCATAGAAATCGGCAGCCCCATTCATTTTTTCACTCCTTTACAGTTCACGAGAGGTAGTATTCATAGAATATCTAACCCCAATTCCTATAGAAGAGATACCTCCTACAGATTTCTTTTTCAGCAAGAAAAGGAAAGTTGTGGTGAAGAGAGAAACACACGAAAGGGTGGGTACAATGGTCAAAAGAATCAGAGTACTAATTGATGGAGAAGCCTTAAAAGAGGTAGAATTCATTGAAGAAGTAGCAGGTTCATTGGGGGCTTATGCAATAGCCAACCAGTTTTCGATTGAAACTTTAAAAGAACGGTTTAAGAAAAAATACCTACTAATAAAGCAATTACAAAACCAAATAAAGACTGTAGAAGAGGACTTCATAAGCGAGGTCAACAAGGGGTTCGATTAGATGAGAGCCAGCGACAGACAAGAAATCCAACGTTTGAAATCCAACCTTGAGGAGATACACAAGACTGCCCAAGCAAGCCAAGGATGGGTCATCCAGCAAGAGGAGTTGGTACGAAAACTACAAGCCAAATTAAGCTCTACCGAAAGCATGGTTGTAGATATAATAGTGTTCCAACATCAGGCACTGGAAGTGCCAAAGAAAATGGAAGAAGAACAACAAAACCTTCTCTCTAAGGTAGAAATCGTCCAAAATCATTTTCGGGTGATAGATAAAGAATTAAGTAATATTGTTTTGATAGAAAGAGAGGTTATCATTGCCCGAACTACCTTCCAAGAAGGAGTTATATCATCAGCAAAATAAGGAACAGCTATGTCTTTTGGATTGTCCATTTCTGAGCAAACCAGAGGCGATATCATACTAAAGACTTGGGAGTCTAACATAGTTGAAGGTAGGAAATGGCTAAGGAAGTGAAATAATATTGTGAAGAAGATTTTGGTTTACTCAATAAGGAATTATTGGGGCCTTGATAAAGAATATAGCTTTGGAATACTAGGTCAGATTGATATAGCCAAACATCTGCTCGACATTAAGAAAAATATGGAAGAAGCCCAAGATGAAATATCACAGATAAAATAGGATGATATTACTCAAATAGATAGATGGCTAGTGAAGCCTAATCTACAACTGCAGTCTACTATTTTAGAATATAGATAGATAGAAGAGAGATTGCCTCAGCTGGAAAATAAATTATACACTTTTGAGGCTAATAATTTAACAGAATCCTCCAGGTTGGTAGCTAAATTTGTGGGCAGATGCATCAAATGTATTGAGTAGGGAAAGGGTAGTACCTCTGGAAACCAATGATACAATCTATGTACATTATCTATTTTAGAGCTAGGAGATAGAAAAGGAAAATGGATGTGCCAACATTACAAGAAGATCAAGAAGAATGTAAATGAAGTGTTTCAGCTTCTATATTTTGTAATTTTAATTATTCTAAAGATAGAAAAATTCCAACCGTTTGAGGTTGAGAACTTTTGTATAAATGCATATTCGAAAGAATAAACAAGGGCTTCTTCTTGCCGGTTGTAATCGAGAAAACTCTCCTCATTGAGAATTAATACAAGTGAAGACCAGAGATTCCACATTTCGCCCATTTGAGTTATGTGTTCTTATGTCTTTCCACATTCTAACATCTTTTTATATATTTCCTTGATGAATGCCTGATCACAATTTAGTACAACATCTACTGTGGTTATATTTTATTTAGTTATCTAATAACAAACATATTTTCCTCTATATTTACAGTTAGTAGATATAAGACCTGTGAGTTAATTAGATTTCTACATTTTATGCTTCATTTAAGGTTACATTATCTATTTTCTTCTTCTGTAACAAGGTAAGATTCTTCTATATTTGATGCCTTTCTTTGTCGAACAACTTTATGTTTTTCTCTCATTACATCCAATATTTTCAAATTTAACTCAGACACAAAAAACGACCTCTGAGTTGTTATACTATTAATTCAATTTAAGGATTTTTTCTCACATAACCTAGGTAGAAAAAGCAAGCATTAAACTTTCCTTATTTCCTGATGCCTAACATTATACTTTGAGCCTTAAGTATAAACTCAGGAAAAACATCTTTTTGGCACCATTGTCGGGGACGAAGAAATAAAGTTATTTTTCCTTGGGATAACGACATTGTAAGTTTCTCTCTTTGATAGTGAACAAAGATTGAATACATTATAAGGCTTAATTTTTATTTTTCACTTGGCGACTCCACAATTAATAAACTGGCATTCGGTCGAAGGAATACCAGACAAAACCCATATGATAAGCAGACCACACCTGTTTCTGACCCTGGAAAATTTTTTAAACTAAGGGGATACCTTAAGCAAACCACTACGCCCACAAGTAAAGTTTAACAACCTAAACCCATACAATCTAATGCTAAGGTTCCACTTGAACCGTTAACTCTGCAAGAATTTTCCACCCAAATCCTTTTCGGAGAAACATCGGCTGATAGAATTGAAGATGAAATCATAAACCCCAGATTGGTTTTATTTGAGATAAAGGCCAAAACTGATTCAACTACCTCCTTTGATAATAAAGGTAAAGAGACCATATCGATACCTGTTTCTATTGATATTCCATCAGTTCCCGAAGTAAAGATTCCAACTTCCCAAAGATTTGAAGAATATATATTACACTCTAATTTGACTACCGCTGGTTCTCCTTTTTACATATCTTCCAAGTCTGAATAACCCATCCCTCATCTCTCATTTCCTCCCTTTTCAGTTTTTTTTCTCCTGACGGTGAGTTCCCATAACCCCTTTTACTTCATATCTAAGTAACCGAAAGGTCACTTCACATCTTCGAAAACCCTCTCTATAATCTCCAAGTTTCATCCCCTAGATTATCAACGGTTGCTTCTGGAGGAGGTGGTGTCAATGGAGGTGGTGCCAGAGGTAGCGTAGGTGGAGGAGGACATGGTGCCAGAGGAGGAGGAGGACGCGGTCAGGGACCACCCCCACCTCCTATAATTTTCACTAAAGTAGCTGCTAGATATGCTCCTTTGGTCCTCCTAGTTCCCCTCCATGATTTACCTGAAAACTATATGAAAAACCTGTCATGTTTACAGGAGAGGGAGACCTAACCACGACTGAGCACATAAATTTCTTTGATCAATTTGCCAATATTCTTTGCCTCGAGCACGAGGATGTTTATTAATGACTGTTAGTCCAAAATTTCAAAGGACAGGTAAGAACTTGGTTCCAAGGACTGTCGGCAGGTTCAATAGGATCATATGACGAGTTAGAAAGTGCCTTTCTCAAACAATGGGGAGAAAGAAAAGATCATCTTTATTATTTAACTGAGTTTGGAGCTTTGAGAAAGAAAAATTCAGAAACAGTTCTTGAATTCACTCAAAGATTTAATAAATTAAATAACAAGATCCCAATTGAGGTTAAACCTTCCCAACCTGCAGCAAAAGTAACTTTCGTTGGGGCTTTCGAGCCCAATTTTGCTCTATTATTGAGAGAAAGAAGAGTTGTTGACCTCACTAGAATGCAAGACTATGTTGTAGAAATAGATTCAAATGTGATGGCATCAAGAAAGTTAAAAACTAAAGTTGAAATGGGAAATAAAGAGACTAGACGATATAGAGAACAAGCAGGACCCTCCGGATATGGGAGGTCCTCGGAAGATAAGATGGATGATATGGAAAAAATAATTAAAGAATTATCAAGCGAAATTTTGAAGATGGAACTGGATCAATCTAAATCTTATCAATTCGCTAGAAAATATTTCAGGAGGAACCCTAACCCTCAAATACAAAAAAGACAAATTAAAAATGAAGATCAAAATATTCATGCCCCCTTTAAAAATGAAACTTTTATAGGAGTAGATGACATGCAATAATTTGAGGAGTTAGAGGAAGATATGAATAATCTTGGCGATGATTGTCAACAACCTCATTTGACGAGGCAAGATTATGAAAGGTCTTTAAATGCAGAACACAGGTCTAATAAGGAGGATAGCATAAATATTATAGAAGATTTTTTTTATCAAGGAATCGTCGATAATATAATGGCCGAGATACAACAAAAGTATAATTTAAGGCCTAGAAATAAAAATATGACAACTTCCCAACTGAAGAAAATCTTGCCGAGAGGTGAAGTGGATGAGCCAGCTCCAAAAGACGTTGAAACACGGACTGCCAAAATAAAAGCAGTTGAAACACAGACTGCCAAAATAAAATAAGCTGACTCACAGACTGCCAAAATAAAAGCAGTTGACTCATAGACTTCCAAAATAAAACTAGTTGAATAACAGTCTGTCAAAACAAAAACAGCTGAAACGAAAGCAACACAAACCAATAAATCAAAAAAAAGGGAGATAGAAATCCAAACCAGAGAAGTTGATAAGACAACGAGAAGTTTCAACCTACAAAATTAGATTAATAAAATCAAGATCCTCGTACCTCTGGTTGAACTGGAAAAAAACCCCAAATACAGAAAACAAATTGCCAAAATGATAATTTTTTCATATTTTGAAAGTCAGGCCGATGTTATAAATTTGGAAGATGATAAACCTAATATAATTTTTCGTCCACATTTTGAGGGTTTCATAGATACTATCTGATCCAGGTGGATATCGATGGCCACCCACCTTTTCCAAATGGCTCAAAACAGTTTTCTGGCCATTTTGGCAATTTACTATTTTTAGCAGGTTTTAACTTTCGGGGCCATTTTGA
>JZKD02S2152590.1:543843-556727 GCA_000966675.3 Picea glauca | reverse complement strand
CACATCTCTTCTCAGAGATAAGCTGCCACCATTCTAGCGAGTCTTTCACTCTGTATTTTTACAGTCTCTGTACATTTCTTTCATTAATAGAAATCGTGTATTACTGTATCTCCGTCTTTATGGTTGCATCTATGATATATTTCTGTTATATTACTGGATATACGCAATATCTCTGTGAATTTCTTTATTATATCTCCGCTCTCATTTCGTGCCGAAAATAATCCGGATCACTATCGCTCATTTCTACATTACGCTAACTATGCATGATCATCTGCTCCATAATTTCATGTTAGATTCTAGAGCTTCCCATAATGTGATTCCCAAATCTATTATGGATAGACTCGGTCTCGAAATTACCAGACCATACGAAGATCTGTATTCCTTTGATTCGAGAAAAGTTAAATGTATGGGCATGATTAAAGATTTAGTGGTTAATCTTGCGCAGGTTCAAGTAAAAAGTGTTCTGATGGATGTGTTTATTGTCGATATCCCTCCAAAATATGGTATGTTATTATCCAGGTCTTGGGGATCCAATCTTGGAGGATCCCTTCAGCTTGACATGACCTATGCTACAATCCCAATCTTCGGGAGAAATTTCACCCACCTGTACAGAGAAACAAGACTGGAATTTATAGTAAGTGATCCACATAATCCAAATAATTACCATGTTTATGTCCCAGATCAGGATTTAGGAAATTGTATTTTATCAATTGATGATGATATAGATGAATGTATAGAAAAAAATTGTAAAGAAAAAGAAAAAATAGAAGAGACAAATATAAATGTATATAGTACTGGAGTTTGGAAAATGTATTTCGACGATGCTTTATCTTGTGAAGGAGCAGGAGATGGAGTGATTTTTGTGGCACCCAGAGATGAGTTTGTTATCCCTTTCTCTTACATGTTACAATGGGACATCGATTAAACCAACAATGTATGTGAATACGAAGCCCTGGTCCTAGGATTAGAAGCTGCCAGGAAATTGAAAATCAAAAACTTGGAAGTCTATGGTGATGCAGAATTAATAGTAAAATAGATAAATCGGCAGTATCAGGATAAACACCCAAGGTTGAGGTCTTACATAAATTGTGTCTGGGATCTGATTGAAATTTTTTTCTCATCGGTTAATGTTCACTACATCCCCAGAACAGAAAATCAACGGGAGGATTCATTGGCCAAAGCAACCTCAACGTTTGTACCTTCTATTATTTTCAAATTGAAGTATCACATAGAAATGAGGCACAAAACCTCAATACCGAACAATATACAACACTGGCAGGTGTTCGAAGATGATGAACAAATCAGACAATTTCTATAAATGGTGGATGACTTTGGTAAAATGAATATTGACCAAGAAAATCAGAATGACCCTGCTTGGATCATGAAGGAAGGGGAAGACCCTCAGGAGTTCTGAGATAAGATCGACAATCATCGCATGTTAGTGCTAAAAAATAATCAGATCCCTAAGGGTCTAATTCCTTTGGAGATAGTATTTGATCACAATGACATTCCATTGAAGTCTACCTTGCAGCCTTAGCGTGAAGAGGTTGAATATTGTGATATAGGCACCAAGGGAACTCCTAAGCTGGTAAAAACATATAAATACCTTCCCTCTGAAATGAAAAGCAAATATGCAGAGTTACTCAAGAAGTATAAGGACATTTTTTCTTGGCCTTATGATGAATTAAGAACCTATGATAACACCATAATCGAACACAAAATTCCTCTAAAGAAGGGTGTTAAACCATTCAAGCAAAATCTCAGACAGATAAATCCCATACTACTTCCTGTAATAGAAAAGGAAGTAAAAAATCTCCTAGAGGCTAAGATCATTGTACCACTCAGATATTCCGAGTGGGTAGCTAACCTAGTTCTGGTCAGAAAGAAAAGTGATGAAATCAAATTGTGTGTAGATTTCATAAATTTAAACAAATTATCTCTCAAAGATAATTATCCATTACCTAAAATGGATCACATATTGGAAAAGGTGGTTGGAGAAAATAGAATTTCTATGATTGACAGCTTTTCAGGCTACAATCAAATTGTAGTACATGAGGATGATAAATAGAAGACAACGTTCACCACCCCATGGGGTACCTTTATGTATGACAAAATTCCATTTGGTTTAATGAACGCAGGTGCCACTTTCCAACGAGCTATGGGCATTGCCTTTTTCAGCGAAATAGATAAGTTTGTTGTTATTTATCTTGATGATCTAACTGTATTTTCTAAATCTGATGCAGAGCATCTGGTACACCTCAAACAGACATTTGAGAAATGTTGCAAATTTAGTTTGTCTTTAAATCCCAAGAAATCTCACTTTGCAATGCAGGAAGGTAAACTCTTGGGACACATAGTATCTCGAGATGGAATTAAAATCGACCTGAAAAGGGTTGAAGCTATAAATACTATAAATATTCCTAGAAATAGAAAGAAGATCCAATCATTTTTAGGAAAGTCAATTTTTTAAGAATATTTATCCTGAACTTCGCTGAAATTGTAAAATTGATTACAGATATGCTCAAGAAGGGCAGCGAATTCAGATGGACGACCGAAGCCAAAACTTCATTCGAATGCATCAAGAAGGCTATAGGTGAAGCATCGGTGCTAGCAAGCCCAGATTATCTGAAGGAATTCCTAATTTTCTCATTTGCATCCGAATATACAATTGTGGCAGTACTCCTATAGAAGAATGAAGAAGGATTCGAACAACCAATAGCATTCTTCAGTAAAAGACTTAGAGACACTGAGTTAAAGTACGATATACTGGAAAATCAATCATATGCAATGGTGAAGGCCCTAAATTCTTTCAGGACTTATATACTACATTCTAAGATAATTTCATATGTACCCACCGGTTCCGTTAAAGATATATTGGTCCAACCCGATAGTGACTCAAGGAGGGGCCAATGGCTTGCTAAGATTCAACAATTCGATCTGGAAGTGAAACCAACAAAGCTCATCAAAGGACAGAGTTTGGCTAAGCTACTAGCCAAATCTAATTTTAGAGCGCTTGGAATCAACCATCTACAAGCCTACGAAGAAATTCTAGATATAGAATAAATTGATGATCAAATACCTACAACTCAAATTCAGGAGAAGTTCTCTTCTTCGGCTTGGTATAAAGACATAGTCTCTTACCTTGTAACTCTACAGTTCCCAGACGATATGACTCATTCTAAAGACATAACGTTGAATTTGCACGTAGTAAAATATTGTATCATGGATAGACAATTGTATTGGAAAGATCCTATGGGATTTTTACTAAGCTCCTTGGTAGAATTTGAAACAGAGAGAGTCATAAATGAATTTCATGAAGGAGTGTGTGGAGGATATCACGCATGGAGAGAAACGGCCTATAAAATCCTGAGAGAAGGATATTATTGGCCTAAATTATTTGCTGATGTGAATGCTAAAGTTAGAGCCTGTAACCCCTGCCAATTATTTTCAGGAAAACAAAAGCTTCCCGCATTACCTATGGTCCCAGTTAAAACAGAAGCCTTGTTTCAACAATGGGGGATGGCTTTTGTTGGTGAAATTAATCCACACTCTATTGCAACACAAATGGATCTTGACCGCTACAGATTAATTCACTAAATGGGTAGAATCCATTCCGACCAGAAACGCTACAGATGCGGTGGTGATAATTGTTTTGGAGGAAAACATTTTATCTAGATTTGGATGTCCTTGGAAGATAGTTACAGATAATGCCCACACGTTTAAATCTGTGGAAATGGTTAGTTTTTTCCAAAAGTACAATATTGTACTGGGCCATTCTAAAATGTATTATCCTCAAGGCAATGGATTAGTTGAATCATCAAATAAAATCTTGATCACCATAATTAAGAAAGTGTTGAACGAAAATAAGAAAGCCTAGCATGTACATTTGAAATATGTTTTGTGGGAAAATCAGATAGGCACCAAGAAATCAATCAAGATGTCCCATTTTTAAATAGTATATGGGACTGATGTGGCACTACCCATTAACCTGTATCTATTGGTAATGAAACTCTAGCAAGAAAAAAAGGAAGAACCAAATCATGTCACCAAAAGAATAAATCAATTGATTGACATCCGACAGAATAGGGCTGAAGTAGATGAAAAAATCCAGAAGTATCAAGATAACATGAAAGCCCTATTTAACCAAAAATCTAAAGACAGGGAATTCCTCCCTGACGACCTGGTTTTAAAATGGGATGCTAGGAAGGAAGATTTAGGAAAGCATGGAAAATTTGACCATATTTGGTGTGGGCCTTTCAAAATCACAGCTTCTGAAGGAAAGAATTCATTTTTGTTAGAAAATATGGATGGTAAAATCCTTAACACCCCTATCAACAGGCGTTACCTTAAGCATTTTATGCAGTGATCACTTTCCAAACTCTCACTATACATATCGATTTGTTTTCTTCATTTTGATTCACAATTTTTCACTTTTTCGGTAAGTTTTTACTTTCACTGTAAATAAAACCAAGTTAGTTGATTTCATAAAAACGAAAAATATAAAAATAAGTAACACACAAAGTTTTGGTTTGTGTAAGTTCCTGACATTCTTCATATTATTGTCATGCAGGATACTTACCGATAGCCGAGAGACAAGAGACTGCAGGAACCAACCTTCACGTATCAGAATATTGACTTTCTCTCGAAACAAGTGACAAATAAATAGTTTACTTGGTTGAAAATATAAGAGTAAATCTAAGGTATGAGATTTTTCCCTGTTTAATTTTTTAAAGAAATACCACTTAGTATGACAAAGGTATCATATGTACAAATATCGTCACATAATGTATAACCAAAGAAATGAAAATTAAGTTTTAAATTGTCAAGAGTTTTCTCTGGATAAAATAAAATAAAATAAAAACGAAATAAAACTTGTAATAAAAAAAAAAAAGCGATAGGAAGACCTAAAAGAAAAAGTTTCAAGAATCATGTATAAAGTTTTCATAGGATTGATCGTACTTACAACAGAACATATGAATCCTCATTCTGTTCTCCTGCTCATTTTAAAAGTTGTATTTTCACGTGATTCTTGATATCATCCCATGGTATTCATAGAGGAAAAAGGGTCTCAATTTAGCTCTGAAAACTAATAAACAAAATCTTAAAAAACGAGAATAGGTAAAAATTTCTTATGATTCCTCTGATTTTAACCGAACAAAAAGTATGTCTAGGATAATCCTAACTCTCTTAGCCCTTCTAACAGGTTTAAACTGATTGGTTTCGCTCAAGGAAAGTCCCTGGAAAATCCAAAATCCCCATGAGAACTTCCCGGTAGGAAAATATGTCTTGAAGGTCAGAAGAAAATTAGTCCTGAGTAATCAAAGTGAGTTTACAGACCTCTGTTGCTAAATTATAAGCAGATATCATCCCTGGTATATTGCATACAAATTGATTGCCCCCACTTCATGTTTTAAAAATATAAGACAGATGGTGAAAGAAAATTCATAAAATGCTTGCCCCCATCTAGTCCAAAAAAAAACAGAGATGATGAAAGGAAATTCATTAAATGATTTCCCTCATCTCATCATTTAAATGAAAAATTACTAATTGAATTGGTGAAAGGAAATTCAATGTGGGAAATTAGATAACTTCACAGGGGTACTGAATAGGCTCGATGGAAGTGAAACAATGTCTACGATATATGCAAGGATGTTATACATGAATTATAATGTACTCTGGTAACTAGTTCTCTTTTCGACTAGATCTACATTCTAAGCTAACATGGGACTCCCTGACTAAAAACACCGAAATTAATTTACCTTGATGCGAACAAAATCGAATAGAGCCTTCTAGAATGATTAAGGTTGTTTTGATTATCTTAAGAAAATCTGAATTCAGTTTTAAGAAAAGGAAGCCATTGATAAGCCTAAACTCGAGATCAGTGAATGATTAAGTTTTGAAAGTTTTCAGAGATAAGGATGAAATCTTAAATCCTTCTGTGTGCCCTCTTTCAGAATGTGTTTCAAAAAAATGAAATAATGAATCCATTTACCCAATAAAGGAACTTGGTCTACTATTCTTCTCGTCCCGCAGAGAGATGATATCCCTATATGGAACCTATGTTGAAACATATATATTTTTCTAAACTTTAGACTTAAATAAGTTTAATTCTTGTTTAAATAAAAACAAACACGCACTTGGATATCACCATTGATGAGGTCTTATGTTTAATGCAACGATCCTAAGTTCTTAAAATTTATGGATCTGCCCACTAGTTGAAAGGTAAAATCACTAAAGACATCCTTTAAAGTGTCGAGTTTCAGGGTTTTGCAATACTAGCAGTCAGACATGTAAAGAACCCCAAAGTCCCAATATACGAAATCGTGAAACTAGCTTAAAATAAACCGGGTTAATTAAACGATTAATAATGATTAATGATAATTAAATCTTATCACAACTTCGCGTTTCGAGAATCCTTTCTTGAACGACAACTTGAAATCCCGATATGCGAAGTCAAAAAACCCTTAATTAATCACGATTAATTAAAAGGTTAAACTTGATTGATCAAATCGCAATTTCGTGATTCAAGGATCATAGCTTGAACTAAAATAAGATTGCCCAGGACTCCAAACACCGAAATGGATTAAGGTTAAACACGATTAATTAATAGGATAAACTTTATTTATTAACATCTTAAGCAATCTTATCTCCTTTAAAGTTTGCATTGATTTGAAATGCGAGTAAATTCAAATGTTCTTTATGCTTTTCCCAGATCATGAAATATCAACCATTAATGACATTAATAGTTGATTTAGGGAAATGATTTCAAATAAGATCTTTCTTTATCGCCCAAATCCTTTGAATAAAGGAATTAAACGCATTTCCAGTGAATATCTACGCAAATTGATACGCTTAAGGCAAAGACAATTTTTCATTTTCTGAATTAAATTCTCGTTTTCACAGAGCTGGCTTAGCGAAATAATAAGTTTTCTGCATTCTCATTCTTTGTAATAGATAATAGAAATCTGAGACTCGATACCATGTCTCCATGGAAAATGCCTAAAGCGACTGTTGAAAGTTCAAGCCAAAATGCATAGGTTATCTCTGACACCTCGACCAGAAGTGTAGATAAAGTTAAAACCTGGATGCATGTATTCAACACCCTTCAATACAAGCTGGTAAACTACCCATATGACTCAAGTGAAAACAGAAAGAAAGATTTGTCTACCAAATACAATATTATTGCTCATTCAGAGATACACAAGGTCGCAGCTTTTACCCTACAATGATATGATTGGATGGGCACTGGATCATGTAGATATCCCAACTAGAACTATATTCAATTATAAGAAAGTAGTTGTTGGATCATTTCGGCCAGAGCACATACACGTGATGTACAAGCTATCCACAACACCAAACTTCACTTACAATGCCAGTTTCGTAGAAGATTTCACCAAGAAGGAGTGTGATCAATTTGGAAAAATCCTTTCTGACTTGATCAAAGACTGGTATTCATGCCCCGAAAAGTTTAGAGCCGATTCTCACGACACATACTCAATTTCATCGTTAGAACCACAGTTCATGTATATAGTCATGATGATGTGTAGGCTCTATGGGAAAGAGAACACAACCCATTTATTTCTTCCATGGGTACCCATTATACACATAGTAGCGGAAGGGTATTCTTTCGAGTGGGCCAAAATATTGTCGGACAATCTGGCTAGTGAAATTACAGAATATTGGGCACACAAAAACAAGGGGCAATCAACTTCATTCTTCATGTCAGCTTATATTATGGATGTCGTCTATTTCATTACGCCTTTCCTATTGATGGTCTAGATATGGACTCCAAACAACGCAAAACCAATTCACATCTATCATTCGAAGTTCTAGGAAGATAAGGTGAAAGATTTCTTCTATGAAATCTGTAACTGGGTAGTGGTGTCGGTGCACACTGCTATATTCGATCATCCACCGCCTAGAATTTTAGAAAAAAATATGGCTAACCTGGGCAGAGTGACAGACTGGTACATCGAGGAACACTTTTCCTATATCAGGGTTTTTGGTTGTCCAGTTCCTCCATATGCTCTACCGCAATTTTTACTAGACCAGCTAGTGTGCCGCGAGGTCGCACGACAAACTGTACTCGGCGGGATTAGAAAAGAGCTCAAAGCAATGCAGAAAAAGGTATGGCCATATTTCCCCTTACATATTGGCACATTTTATCTATTTGATTTTGGCCACTCCAGAGTGGAGGCTGTGGCCTTAGAAGAAATAAAGTTGGTCGACATTGAATTCAAAAATCACAACTTGCAAAAGGTTGTTGGAAACCACATGGCCAGTTGTGGTATGAAAAGTTATGAACACGAGGACTCTCCTCAAGATGAGATTTTCCTAGGAGAGAGATCTTATCCCAAGGTCTTAGGACGAGTTCAAGCTCTGTCACCTAAGAAAATGATTTAATTCTATGACTTCCAGAGACACTAAAGAAGTAGCCTCCCTAAAGTGTTACAAGGAGGAATCTCGACATCTCCAGCTACATAGCAAACAGAGACCTGAATTACAGAATTCATAAGCTCTAGAAAATAAGAAACCTAGGAAAATGTGGAGAAAACAGAGGTCTCAACTCTGAAAGAAGATACCTCGGCAACAAATGTCTCAAGTAATTAGACCAAAGATCAAGCAGAGACACTAACGAATAAAGGAGAAGATAGGCCATTATCTCCACCAGATAAATCAACTACATACATGACCGGAAAACAATCATCCATAGAAATTGGCAGCCCCATTCAGTTTGTCACACCTTTACAATTCACCAGAGGAAAACCCGATACAGAGGCAATATTCATAGAATATCTAACACCAAATCCTATAGAAGAGATACCTCTTACCGATTTCTTTTTCAATAATAAAAGGAAAGTTGTGGTGAAGATATAAACACACCAAAGGGTGGGCACAACAGTCAAAATACCTAGAGTACTAATTGATGGATAAGCCTTAGAAGAGGTAGAATTCACTAAAGAAGTAGAAGGTTCATTGGGGGCTTATGCAACATCCAACCAGTTTTCGGTTGGAAATTTAAAAGAACGGTTGAAGAAAAAAGACCTTCTAATAAAACAATTACAAAACCAAATAAAGACTGTATAAGAGGACGTCAGAAGAGATGTCAATAAGGGCTTCGAGCAGATGAGAGCCAATGAAAGACAAGAAATCCAATAGCTAAAATCCAACCTTGAGAAGATACACAAGACTGCCCAAGCAAGCCAAGGACGGGTCATCCAGCAAGAGGAGTTGGTACAACAACTATAAGACAAATTAAGCTCTACTGAAATCATGGTTGTAGTTATAATAGTGTTCCAAGATCAAGCACTGGAAGTGCGAAATAAAATGGAAGAAGCACAACAAAACCTGCTCTCTAAGGTAGAAATCGTCCAAAATCATTTTTGGGTGATAGATCAAGCATTAAGTAATATTGTTTTAAGATAAAGAGAGGCTATCGTTGCCTGAACTACCTTCCAAGAAGTGGTTATATCAACAGCAAAATAAGGAATAGTTATGGCTTCCAGATTGTCCATTTCGGAGCAAACCAGAGGTGATATCATACTAAAGACTTGGGAGTCTAACATAGTTGAAGGTAGGAAAATGGCTAAGGAAGTGAAAGAATCTTGTGAAGAATCTTTTGGTTTACTCAATAAGGAATTATTGGGCCTTGATAAAGAAGATATCTCTAGAATACTGGGTCAGATTGATATAGCCAAACATCTGCTCGACATTAAGAAAAATATGGAAGAAGCCCAAGTTGAAATATCATAGATAAAATAGGTTGATATTACTCAAATAGATAGATGGCTAGTGAAGCCTAATAAACAACTGCAGTCTACTATTTCAGAAGAAAGATGGATAGAAGAGAGATTGCCTTAGCTGGAAAATAAATTATACACTTTTGAGGCTAGTAATTTAACAGAATCCTCAAGGTTGGTAGCTCAATTTGTGGGCAGATGCATCAAATGTATTGAGCAGGGAAAGGGTAGTACCTCTAGAAACCAATGATACAATCTGTGTACATTATCTATTTCGGAGCTAGAAGACAAAAAATGAAAATGCCTGTGCCATCCTGACGAGAATATCAAGAAGAATGAAAATGAAGCATTTCATCTTTTATATTTTGTAATTTTAATTATTCTAAAGATAGAAAAATTCCATCCATTTGAGGTTGAGAACTTTTGTATAAATGCATATTCGAAATAATAAACAAGGGTTGTTTCTTGTCGGTTGTAATTGAGAAAACTCTCCTCGTTGAGAATTAATACAAGTGAAGACCAAAGATTCCACATTTCATCCATTTGAGTTATGTGTTCTTATGTCTTTCCACATTCTAGCATCTTTTTATATATTTCCTTGATGAATGCCTGATCGCAATTTAGTACATCTATTGTGGTTATATTTCATTTAGTTATCTAATAACAAACAACTTTTCCTTTGTATTCACTATTAGTAGATACAAGACCTGTGAGTTAATTAGATTGCTACATTTTTTGCTTCATTTAAGGTTACATTATCTATTTTATTCTTCTGTAACAAAGTAAGATTCTTATGTATTTGATGCCTTGCTTTGTCTAACAGCTTTATGATTTTCTCTCATTATATCCAATGTTTTCAAATTTAACTCAGACACGAAAAACGACCTCTGAGATATTATACTATTAATTCAATTTAAGGAATTTTTCTCACATAACTGAGGTAGAAAAATAAAACATTAAAATTTCCTTATTTCCTGATGCCCGACATTATACTTTGAGCCTTAAGTATAAACTCAGGAACAACACATCGTTTGGTCCACTTTTGGTGAGTCATCTTCTATGCTTAGTTTACATCCAGTGACCATTGGATTACTCATAGGTTTATTGTCTTCCATTTGGAATTTATTTATCATTTCCTTGATATACTTGGATTGGGAAACAAATATTCCTTTTTTTGTTTGAGTTATTTGTAAACCTAGGAAGAAAGATAGTTCTCCCAGCATAGACATTTCAAATTCTTCTTGCATTTTGGTTGCAAAATTTCTTCTTAGTATAGTAAGATTACTTCCAAATATGATGTCATCTACATATACCACTACAAAAATTATGTTTTGATCCTCAATTTTGATGTATAAGTTGTTGTTAGTAGTCCCTCTCTTATATCCTTATTTTGTAGGTACTGATCAAGCCTAGAGAACCATGCTATGGGGTCTTGTTTAAGATAATACAGGGCCTTTTTTAGGTTGCACACATAGTCCTGATTTTTTTTTAACATGAATCCTTCTGGTTGCTCAACATATGCTTATTCTTTTAGTTCTCCATTAAGGAATGCTAACTTGACATCCATATGATATATTTTGAAATTTCTGACGCATGCAAATGCCATGAACATTTTGATGGCCTCGAGTCTTTCTACTAGAGAAAAATTATCTTCAAAATCAATACCTTCCACTTGGGAATATCCTTTGCAAACTAATCTGGCTTTGTTCTTTATAATCTCCCCATTTTCATTTAGTTTATTCTTTAAGATCCACTTGGTTCCTACCACATTCTTGTCCTTGGGTCTTGGAACTAGTTACCAAGTCTAGTTCTTCTCTATTTGGTCTAGTTCTTCATTCATTTATTTTATCCAATCTTTACTTTTGTTGGATTATTTAAATGACTTAGGTTCTATCAGGGATAAAAAAAATTGTTATGAGTCAAATGTGATTTTCCTTCTTATTTCCACTCCTGCATTTTTATCTCCAATAATCTGACTTTCAGGATGATTATTTTGAACTCTTTTTAATGGAGCTTTTGGCAAGGGTGTTTCTTCATTGTTGTGTTCATCAATATACAATTCATTTTCATTTGTTTCATTATCATCATCTTCTTGCTTAGATTCTACATCATCATCTTCTTTCTAATATTTTTTTATCAATTTTTTATATGTCTTGGGATATGCTCTTCTTTAGTTTTAGATAATCTATCTTTACATTAGCACTTTCCACTATATTTAGTTGTCTAAGATTATCACATTTGTATGCTTTATTATTAGGTGAACACCCTAAAAATATCCCTTCATCAAATCTTGGATCAAACTTTCCTAAATTATGTTCATCATTCTTAATGTAACATTTACTTCCAAAAATTCTGAAGTGTTTTACAGATGTTGGCCTGCCAAACCATAGTTCATAAGGAGTTTTGTCATGGTTGGGTCTCAAATGAGCTTGATTAAGTATGTGGACTTTTGTGTAGATTTCATCTCTCTAGAATTTGTCTAGAATCTTGGCTTCATTTAGCATGGTTCTTGCATCTTCTTGAACTGTTTTATTTTTCCTTTCTACTACCCCATTCTGTTGAGGAGTCCTGGGAGCTGAAAACTATCTTTTGATACCATGATTTTCACAGAATTGAATGAATGCTTTAGAGGTGAATTCTCCTCCATTGTATGATATCAAACATTTAATTTTGATATATGTTTCATTCTCTACAAGGGATTTATATGTTTTAAACTTCTCAAAGGCTTATGATTTTTCTTTTAGAAAGTATACCCAGGTCAATCTAGTGTAATCATCAACGATCAACATAAAATAATGTTCACCATAAGTACTTTTAGTTCTAGTAGGTCCACATAGAGCAGTGTGAATAATTTCCAATGGTTTTCTTGTGGAATGCTCTTTTTTTTTTAACCTAACTCTTGTTTGCTTCCCTATTTGACAATGTTTACAAATAGAATCAGAAGGCTTAATAACTTTTGGTAAATCCATTACTGCCTCCTTCTCATTAGCTTTGATCAAGTTGTCAAAGATTAAATGTCCTAACCTTCTATGCCATAGCCATATTTCATCTTCTTGTCTTAGACAACATTTTTTCCTTTCATCTATATCAAGGATGTACACATTTCTAGATGTTCTTGGTGCAACTTCTACTAGCTTTCCAGTG
>JZKD02S2152590.1:524390-538578 GCA_000966675.3 Picea glauca | reverse complement strand
GGGAGAAAACCACAAAAAAAACAATTATGTTCTTCTACAAGCACCAACTTATAATTTATAATTTTTTTTTTTGATAGAAACCCACCTATTGAAAATAATGAGGACACCAATCCTCTCAGGTAGCAACCTGTTACAAATGATCTAGACACAAATCCTCTCAGGCACCAACCTATTACAAATGTTGAGGACACCAATCCTCTTAGAAACCAACCTGTAGAGTGAGGACACCAACCCTGTCTCCTGCGCCACCATGCCTCCCTATATTCAGTTTTCTCTGATAAAAATTCCTTGCGTAGCCAAACCTTTCACAATACTTTTCTCTTCAATTCAAAAGAAATTTGATATATCTTCAGTTTTGTTCCTTTGAATAGTTATAGAACCTTTTTCTTCTTTTCTTGTGCGTGCACTAACTCTATTAGTGTACATCCCTATTTATAATGTCTTTGCTTCAGTTCAACTAACTGTATGTGGACACATAATAGTTATATTGTGGACATATATTGACCAGATCAAAGTCCAATTATATATATGTGGATGCACTTTTATCTAAATTAAATGTGTAGACTAATAACAGTTACATTGTGGACATATCTTGACTAGATCAAAGTGAAGTTAGTTATATGTGGACACACTTCTATATAAATTAAGAATATTTCTTGTTTAGTTATGGTTGGAAATTCTTTGACTAGATCAAATGGACCAAATCTTGCATCTCATCAAAATTGACGCAGCCATTTACATTCCATTTTTGAAAGATCGATAGAATAGGAGCACAAAATTCAAGTCACAAGTCTTCAAATTGTCACACCTTCCCTACAGTGCACTCACCTATTCACCCCACAAGAATTTGAGCATGCCCTGATGTCCCGCTTACTTGATTATTGTACTTCCACTTGTTTCATCGTATTCCACTACATCATTCATCGCTCTAGCTCAAGGTACCCTGTAGATTTTATTTTGCACCATTAACAAGAAACCAAATTTGTTTCATCACACTCCATTGCATCATTCATCGCACTACCTCAAGGCACCCTTTAGTCGTTACACATCCTTCATCACACTGCAACACCAAAACCCACCGATCCATTTTGCAATTGTAGATAGGTAACTCTATCGTAGTCTGATTCATCGTACTTCACTTATGATGCACCATTGATCCATTGATCCTTCTGTGTGCTTCTATTTCCATCCGTTCACAAATTCCTCTATCTATGCACCATACTTTTTTCCATACCTTTTTCATCATTGATCCTTTTCTACATGGTTGATCCTTTTGTCCTCTGATCCTTCTGTGCACGTTTGTTTTCATCCTTTCACGACTTCCTTTGTCTGTGCATCATACTTTTCATTATTGTGCGCACTTTTGTTTTCATCCTTTTCTGTCATTGTGCTATAACTGACCATTTCCATGACCACTTTGACATCAATGAAAACATATGTGCAACAAGCAGTTGAGGTCCTATGGGGCTTCGATTGTACCATCTGCATACCACATTCTTCTGGTGTTCAAATTGAGTTGAATATGTGTCGATGGGGGTACTTTTGGCCTAAACTTCTATGCTAATCTCTAGTGTTTAAAGGAATCTTTGAGTTCCTTGACCCATTCTATGAACATTTACGTTACTAAAAAAATTTCAATTGATCCTTCCCAACCATGGCCAAAGCATTGAAAATTTAACATTGTTGGTGGATTTCCTTTTGTAAAGGTTGTTTCACCAACATGACATACCTGACTCATGGCCATCCAGATGAGAAATGAAGGTAAATGAATGGATTTTCCTACATTTTGACACTCTTGGAAATTTACTCTGACCATGTCAGCCAGGTACTCGGACCAATTGTAGAGTTTCCCATGTTGCACTATTTGTCCAATTGCTTCTAACATATTCAATTTCGCATCTGATGATCGACCAGATGGTTTCAGATGAAGAGAGACTATAATGCATGCCCACTTAATATTTTTTTATTTCACCTGGTTAATCAACATCCCTTTTTAATTTTTTTCATTGGTCGATCCTATAAAATTATGTATCCATTTAGTTGTATTTGTTGTTTTTGGTACAATTTATCCTTTATGAGGGAGCCTTGTGATTTTGTAAATGTGTTCACCTATGACTTGAAGTATTTAGTCCATCCAAATTGACCCCTCATGGATGGAATAAATGCGTTCACCTATGACTTGTTTGATTGGTTGAAGCACTTTTGTGTGCCTAGTGTAAAATCATATTTAAGGATAGACAAAACCATTTTTTCATTTGTCTAGAGTTGTAGATGAACTATAGCTTCTCTCCCATATACCAACTTGAAGGGTGTGTGTCCAATAAATCTCTTATAATAATTTATATAGGCCCATAATACTACTATCACCTTATCATCTCAGTCATCTCGATCGAATCCACAAATTTTGGTCAAACCTTTGTATAGGGTTTGATTGAATGATTTTACTACCCCATTTTCTTCTAGATGATTAATGGATGTTTTTATATGATCAATCATAAATTTTTGCAGTAGTATTTAGATTGTTTCATTGAAAAAATGTGTACCTTGGTCATTGATGATAGTTAAAGGACATCTGAACCTTCTAATAATATTTTTATAAATAAATTTGGATGCAATTTCCTTTGTGGATGATTTGATCGACTCTTCCTCAACCCACTTTGTCAATTATTCGACCATTGTGATTATGTACTTTTCTCCCATCTGTCTATCTCTTTGGGGAAATGGTTCAACAAAGTCGATTCCCAAATCTCAAATGGTAAAAAAGGATTTACTTAAATTAAGGGAATGTCATAACTTCTTAATGGTTGACCCATTCATTGGAAAATGTTTCATTTTTTCACTTTCGATTAACAACCTTTGTGTAGAGTCGAACACCAAATACCAACTTGAAGAATATTTCTTGCAATTATGTCTACTTGGAAATGGCCACCTACGAGACCAACATGTGCTTCCTCCATTATTCATTCTTGTTCATGCTCGAGGACAAATATCATTAATATATCATCATGTCCCAACTTATATAAAAAACCATTCATCAGTGTAAATGGGGCAACCTTCATTGCCAATATTTTCTTATTTTTCTCTTAGAGTTCTTCAGGTGCATTCTCCTCTTCTAGAAATTGAACTATGTCTACAAATTCCATAGGCACAACTGCAAATTGAAATAAATGAGCATCTGGTAACTCATTATCGATCCCTATCGGGTCTTCACCTATTTCAAGTCAAGATAGGTGGTCAAGTCTGACATTTGTTTTTCTCGGTGGGACGATTACGTTGAATTCAAATTCTTGGAATACTAAGATCCATTGAAATATTCTTCCTTGATGCACCTTCTTATTTACTAAATATTTTAAATCTTGGTGGTCAGCGTAGAACGTAAATGGGTTTTCCAATAAATAAGGATGGAAGTTATTTAGAGTAAATATCATTGCCCATGTGTTATGAACCCAATTCTTGATATATCAGAATAAAATAGAAGTACACACCATGTACACCAATGTGAGTGTGGAGCACAACTCCAATATAGATAAGTGATATAGGTTACACACTAACTCCTTAAATAATAGGAGAACCTCCTCCAAGTATCCAAATACATTCATACATCAAAATTTACATATCCTTGATAATGAATACATTATCTCTATATATACCTATTTGCACACTACACATGAGGCCCCTTGACTATTAGGCCGACCCTATTGCATATACATTTACACATTACATGTACATTTAGAACCATATATTATCCCCCTTAGGGTCATATCATAGACATTTAACCCCATATATTCCCCCCTTGGATCATAACATAATACCCTCCTTCAAAAATATTTGTCCTCTAAGATTTGCAATTAAAGGCTTCACATGTGATGAAACCAAGTAATATGATTTTCTTATGTTCTTTCATTCTTCATTCCATTGATGATGATCCATGTTGAAATCCCCTTACTCCAACACCTAGGTATCCTTTTATCTAGTGATTTCCTTACTACAACTCAGATTAACGACTCACAAAACAAAATACACTTCTAAAATATTCAACTTTATAAATCTAGCGGAAAGAAAAACTAGAAACCAAATCATGCACACATAAACACCAATAATTTTGGGTAGATACCCCTAGAAAACCCTGGAGGGAAAACCAGTGCTAAGAATTATTTTATTATGCTAAAATCAAGGCTCCTATAATAGGGATAATGTCCCACTAAGAGAAATACAACTGGTGATAAGCCTAGAAAAGTATGATATGTCGAGGTACGGATGTTTTTTCTTTAGTTTCATCAATTTTCTAGTCAACTAATCTTGCCTTCTCTGCTTAGCTCAACTAGATTTCTAGTAGTCAGATTATTTTTCCATCTCATTTGACCTGCATAAGTGACTGTTAACACTTATTGGTGGTCAAGTTCATATATGATCTCCTTAATTATATTGCTATCCTTAGACATTTTTATACCTAATTTTCCTATCTGACTGATTTAATTCTACATTTTCTGTATTTTTCATTTCTTTTATCTTCTTATTTATTTTTTACTATCATATTTTTTCATTATTTTTTTTCTTTTATATTTTTCTTTGATTTTTTTCCTTTTCTTTCTTTTATTTTTAAAAATTTATTTATTCTAAAACCAAGTCGCCATAAAGTGGTTTTTGACCTAGTCGATGACTATCATCATCTCCAACGAGGTTTTCACCAATAGTCATATTCACTACTTCTATGGATGATATTTTTTTAGTTGAGCGTTATTAAAAAATTTATAAAACAAGCACCCTTGCAAGGTTCTTAGTTTCTCTTCACTAGCTGGACAAATATCTTCAATCACAATGGGTCCCAACCATGTATTTTCCAACTTTATAGGTTTCCCTTTGATTTGATTGTCATAAAGTATACCAAAATCCCCTCGTTCGATATCTTTGTTTTTTATGTGTCTATAGTTCCATACCTTTTGTTGTTTATTCTAAACCTCCTGATGGTGGAGTGAAATCATCCATTTTTCTTGTAACTTGTTTGATTGGTGGAAGAAATTTTGTGTGCCTAGTGTAAAATCATATCTGAGGACAAATGAAACCATTTTTTCATTTTTCCAGAGTTGTAGATCAACTATAGATTATTGCCCATATATAAACTTGAAGGGTGTGTGGTTGATGGATCTCTTATAATAATTTCTATAGGCCCATAATATTTATATCACCTTATCATCTCATTTATCTCGATCGAATCCACAAATTTTGGTCAAACTTTTGTGTAGGGTTTGATTGAATGATTTGACTGCCCTATCTTCTTGTGGATGATAAGTGGATTTTTTTATATGATCAATCATAAAAATTTCCAGTAGTATTTAGATTGTTCCATTGAAAAAATGTGTACATTGTTCACTGATGATAGTTAAAGGACATACAAACATTGTAATAATATTTTTATAAATAAATTTGGCTACAATTTCCTTTGTGCATGATTTGATTGGCTATTTCTTAGCCCACTTTGTCAGTTATTCAACCATTGTGATTATGTACTTTGATCCCATCTGTTTGGATCTTTGGGGAAATGGGTCAATGAAGTCAATTTCCAAAATTCAAATGGTAAACAAGGATTTACTAAAATTAAGGGAATGTCATAACTTCTTAATGATTAACCCATTCATTGCAAAATGTCACATTTTTTCACTTTCAATTAACAACCTTTGTGTAGAGTCAGAAACCAAAGACCATCTCAACTAATATTTCTTGCAGTTATGTCTACTTGGAAATGGCCACCTAAGGGACCAACATGTGCTTCCTCCATTATTCCTTCTCATTAATTCTCGAGAGAACATCTACTTAATATGTCATCGGGTCCCAACTTATATAAAAATTCATTCATTAGTATAAATGGGGAAACCTTCATTGCCAAGATTTTCTTCTTTTTCTCTCAAAGTTCTTCAGGTGAATTCCCCTCTTCCATAAATTGAACTATGTCTACAAATTCCATAGGGGAAACTACGAATTGAAATAAGTGAGCATCTTTTAACTCATGATCAATCCTTGTCAGGTCTTCACCTATTTCAAGTCAAGATAGGTGGTCAGGCCTGACATTTGTTTTCCTATTCAAATGATTATGTCAAATTAAAATTCTTAGAATACTGAGATCCATCAAAATACTCTTCCTTGATGCACCCACTTATTTACTAAATATTTTAAAACTTGGTGGTCAGTGTAGATTGTAAATGGTTTTTCCAATAAATAATGATCTAAGTTCTTTAGAGTAAATACCATTTCCAATGTGTTATGAATTTAATGCTTGAGATATCAGAATAAACCAGAAGTACACACCATGTACACCAATGTGAGTGTGGAGTACAACTCCAATATAGATAAGAGAGATAGTTTACACACTAAATATTTAAAGAATAGGAGAACCTCCTCCAAATATCCAAATACATTCATACATCACAATTCACATCTCCTCAATAATGAATAAATTATCTCTATATATACCTATTCACACACTACACATGAGGCCCCTTGATTATTAGGCCGACCCTATTTCATATGCATTTACACATTACATGTACATTTAGAACCATATATGCTCCCCCTTGGGGTGATATCATATGCATTTAACCCCATATATGCCCCCCTTGGATCATAACATAGTACCCTCCTTCAAACCAAGTAATATGATTTTCTTATGTTCTTTATTTCTCCATTCCATTGATGATGATCCATGTTGAAATCCCCTTGCTCCAACATCTAGGTATATTTTTATCTAATGATTTTGTTACTACAACTCAACTTAATAGCTCACAAAACAAAAATACACTGCTAAAATATTCAACTCGATAAATCTAGTGGAAGAAAAAACTGGAAACCAAATCATGCACCCATAAACACCAATATTTTTGGGTAGATACCCCTGGAAAAACCCTGGAGGGAAAACCATTGCTGAGAATTCTTTTATTCTGCTAAAATCAGGGCTCCAATAATAGGGATAATGGCCCACTGAGAGAAATACAACTGTATACAAACCTAGAAATTTATAATTTGTTGTACAACCTAGATCTTCATGATTTTCAATATGTACATGTATATCCTTAAGCATGCCTTTGTATACATGTATGTCTCCACTAACTTCTGCTTACACGTACGAAAATCCCGTATGGAAAAATTCATACGATGTAAATCTTCCCTATGGCTTCACTGAATTGAAACCCACTTGTGAAAGTCGATGTTCTCTTTTCTCAATGATCCGATCTCTAGATGGAAGTCCTTATCCACCTATTCAAGATCTCCTTGAATCATAGTCCTTTGTGATCCAAACCTCATTGTTTTGACTCTCTCAACACAAGTATCAAATCAAGTGTCTTCCTCCTTCACCCTAGCCTTGCTTTATAATATTGAGTTATAATCTATTTTTGATATCCAAAGTGATTGAAGGTTGAGATTACTTCTCACTTCACTTGAGATTAATGCTAAGATTACATGATAACTACCTTTAGCATTTTCCTGAAATAACTCAATTAATTAAATAATTAATTAATAAAATAAATTTAGTTTAATAATTCCTTTAATTAAAGTAAATTCAATATTATAAGGATTTGGACGAATTTTTCATGCTAAACACCAAGCCTATGCAGAAATAACTTTATGATGCTACATGCATCAACACTCCCTCTTAGTGAGGAAGGTATTCTACACCACTTCAAGATTGTCTCTGAAGAACACAAACTTCCCTTTCTCCAAGGGCTTGGTCAAAATATCTATAACCTACTCATCTATGGAAATATATTGAAGCTTCACTGCTCCCTTCTGGATCCTATCCTAGATGAAGTGGCATCTAATCTCAATATGCTTGGACCTATCGTGGAATACTGGATTCTCCAGGATTTTGATACAACTATGATTATCGCAGTATATCAATGTAGGCTCCAACTCCTTATCAAATAAATCTATAAGCAATTTGTGAATCCAAATGGCTTCACAACTAGCCATTTTCATTTCCATATACTCTACCTCTTATGAATTGAGTGCTACAGAAGTTTTATTAATGATGAACCAAGTAATTATTGTTGATCCCAAGTTGAAGCACAACCCCTAGGTACTCTTTCTATCTAGTGCACTATCTACCCAATATGAGTATGTATATCTCTTCAACTCCACTTCATCTCATCCAAGATACCTCAATCCATACTCCAATGTACCTCTCAAGTACCTGAACACATGTTTCATTATGATCCAATGCACCTACATCAGCTCCGCCATGAACTGAATCAAGGTGTTCACAACAAAACAAATATGTGTTTTGGTGTTGACCAAATACATCACGGACCCTATCAGTTTCCTATATATACTAGGATCCACCAACTCTGATTCTGAAGTGACCACCTTCTTCAGATTGGTAACCATATACATAGCCATTGGTTTACATTCCTCCATCCTTAATATACTCAATATCTCTATGGCATACTTCCCTTGTCCAAGGGATATCTCTTCTGATACCTACCATACCTCTAACCCCAACAAATAATGAATCAATCCAATGTCCTTCATCTCAAAATCACTAGTTAAATCCAATTTTCACCCTAAAATAAGCTCCTATGCACCTGTGAGAAACAAAGCATCTACATACAAAACCAATATGAGAGGATCCTCTCCAACAAGTATGAAGTACAAGTTAGGATTTTCCTCACTCTTGGTAAATTCCATGCTCTGCAAGTATCTATCAATCCTAGAATACCATTCCCTAGGTGCATGTTTGAGTCTGTACAAGGATTTATTAAGCCTATACACAAGAGAATCCCTCCCATGTACCTCAAATCCCTAAGGTTTCTCTATGTATACTTCCTCCTCAATGATCTCATTGAGGAAACTTTGTTTTCACATCCATCTGATGTATCATCCACCTCATAACTGAAGAAAGAAATAATATCTTGAATAGAATCATACCGAATGAGTGGAGAAAATGTCTCCTCGTATTCTACTCCCTCTTTTGGGATAAACCTCTTTCCACAAACCCCACCTTAAACTTCTCAATGCTACCATCTGTAGCATGCTTGATCTTGTAGAACCACCTGGAACTCATAATTGACTTCACCTCCAGTATGGAAACTATGTCCTAAAAATTATTTCTCATAATAGAGGTGTAATCCTCTACCATGGCATCTTGGCATACTTGTTGATTTTTTGCTTCCTCAAAACTGGAAGGCTCAACATCAATGATGTTACTCATAGGCTCCATATAGTTAGAAAACTTATTAAGAGGCACGTGCTCTCTGACCGCACTCATATGAGCCTCACCAACATCCTTCAATGTCTGTAATATCCATCTGGGTATCCTAATAGGACTAGAAGGGGATAACGCCTCCTCCTCACCTGAAGTCTAAATTTTTGAGTGTTTATAATCCTTCAAAGCATGTTTCTCCTTTTCCTCTATCATTCTTTATGACTCCCAAGATGTATTAGATACCAATTTCTCCTTGAACTTAACATATTTTCTCACAATTTTCTTCCTTTGTGATGGAATAAAGATCCTGTAAGCTCATGAGGTTCGATGGTGTTAGGACCCAAATTTGATCAATTTTTATGCCTTATATCTTTCCATATGATCTTTCTAAGAGTCTTATACTCCTCATTTTGTATAACTTTGGCTTAAACATTGACTTAAATCGATATCTAAAGACCCAAAACTTGTCTTTAACAATTCTCTTGTTTTTAGTTAAGTTTTGAGAGTTTTTAATGCACAATCTCACTTATAATATTATATTATGGATTCATGTACTAATGTTGATGTTCCAGCACCAGGATGAATGTTTCAAGGATGATCCCTCTATGAGAATCTTCGTGAACAACCAGCGCATGCTCCATTGCAGTTATGAATAAATGACAACTTGTCTTGATGACACTTCATGTCATGAGACTAAGGCAGTTAAAAGGCATCACGATATTCTCTCCTACATTGGCGCAATGGTTATACTAGCTCTATGATGTTGAGCGCATCATTTCTCTCTTGTATTAATGCAAAATACATATTCAAATCCTTATGTAACTGTTACATTAAATACATTATCTATTCTGGGATATGGGAAGGTACCAGAAAGCTAGTATGTAGGGGGGTTCAAAATTCTATATAAGGGAGGATCAAAATGAGAAATGTATGTAGATATGATGGGGAATAGTTAATACATAGAACAGAGCATAGAGGAATGTAATCGTTTGTTTGTAGATGGAATAGAACAAGAACTCATTTAGTATTTTAGTCTTCTGTCTTTGATTAATCCTAAATCTTGTCTATGAGAATGGATTGATAGTTAATTATCGATGCAACTTGGATAGGAAGGGCCCCCTACCCAGGTTTGCAGTGCATCTTCAGTCATAATAGAAGGATTGTTGTAGATTCTTTTTCTCAGAAATTGTGATTAATTTCTAGAAATTTAATTTCAGTCATGTTCATGATTTGGGGAGTTTTCATTTGCTTACAACAGTTAAGGAGTAATAAGGTTATAATTAGCATCTTGAGTGGTTTCGATTCAGTTTTCATTTCTTAGCAGAATGTGTTACACAGTGGTTCAGTTCACTTGGAATAAGATGTTGAAGTTTTTAAGTTATGAGGATTGGTTGCTGGTTTAAGTATAGGCTATTTCAATTAGGCTACTTCAAATAGATTGTTTCCAAGAATTTCATTAATAGGAGCATTTTCATTATGAATTAGATAGAGGTGTGAAGATTTGAGATTTCTGTGAGAAAGATAAGTTTGACTCCATTCCTGTACATATTGTACTGGTTCCTCAAAGTTTACCTTCCCGGGTTGACAATTAAGTGTTGGAATATATGGTATATATCTAGCTCAACATTTTGGCGTCGTTGCCGGGGAGGCACTAAAAAGGATTGGAGAATAGGGATTATGTTGTGTTTGATTTTAATCAAAGAAATTGTAGAAAAAAAACCAACAAAAATCACTCAGATGGATTCAAGAATTGTTGAAAGAAGGAGGGTGTTACTGCAACAGATTTCTAATATTCTAATGGAGCTTGAAGATTTATCTGTAACTCAGGAAGGAAGAGAGAAATCATTGGATTTAGCAGGTTCCTTCAAGCATGCATGTCTGCCTACAAAAGAGGTCAAGAGAGTAGAAACTTCATTAGGTATAGAACACGCATTGGAACCAGGAAGTCAAGAGTTTATTGCATGCTTACCTCCTGTGGGTGGTCAAGGATATGAAGATCAGATATATGAAGGGCTGCAGAATATGGATATTGATAGTATTAAAACTCAAGAGCACCAGGGTATCCAAGAATTTATAGAAAATTGGTTTCAATCTATTATGAGGCCTCAAGAAAGATTCCTTCTTCAGGTTCTCTTGGATCTGGCAATAAACATCTTGTTGGTTCCTCATATCCATTCAACAGTTCAGGTACAATTCTTTTATTTGGACCTGAGGTTACTTTCTATTTTAATGCGTGAATGGTTTCTCTGGAAATCAACTTTTACTTGAAGAAAGATTTGTCTTGTTTTCAAGTAGGTAGGAATAAAACACTGCAATAGTCAATAAAAGGCAGCAATCATTTTTCTTTACTTTTGCAAGAATAAGTAATCAGTTGGTTAGACAACTTTGTTCCTCTATAGAGTTCAGATTAAAAAAAAATCTCTGCATCATTATTTCGGTTCCAAAGATGGATATTAGCAGTCCACATAGCTTCTGGGAGGATAACTTCAACAATCAATCAACAACTTTCTGGAGGACATAGTCGCCATCTGATCTTGATCTGCACATTTGGTACAGGTACAACAACAATATTGAGGTATGCATTTTTAAAACTCTTAATTTGACTAAACACAAGAAGAAAATTATGGACAAGTACAACCCTGTATCTGAATTATGCTCAGTTTGTCCAAATCTCTCTCATATTGGTTATCCTTGATTGACAAACCTATATTTCTCATTTGACATTTCAAATCCTTTCAGTGACTCGAAATGTGCCCTTTAATGGTATGCCAAGATTTTTTATAAGTCTGTAGAAGCTTTTCGTATGACAAGACAAGGCTTATTCTTTAATGATTATCTTCATACAAGACAAGAGTCATTCCTGTACTTGCCCATATATCCTTATGCTTTTCGATTCTTTACCCTGTCATGATTACTTCCATATAAAACATGATTTTATTCCTATACCTGCCATTTATCCCTTCACCGCAAACTTGTTTCCCCACCTCCAAATTCTAAACATATCTATACTATTTTCCATCATTATTTTACGTGCCCTTATTCACCAAATCACTATCGGGATTTGAAATGAGCCCTATCAACATATCGTTGTACTCCTCCATGGTTTTGAATTGTTGTTGAACGATTTTTTGTTGCATTTTTTCCAAAAATGGTGGCTATTCATTATGAACCAGGTTCAATCCAATATTTAGAGGCAACACCAGAGTACAATGCTTGTCGAGATGTGTTTCGCAGCCGAGGATGGCATAAATGCTTTGAAAAATTCTGTGGGCACAATAGTAGCATCTCAATTTTGTTTTCTCAAGGGTTTGATCACAGGGTTACTTGATTTAGGGATATTGTGATGGAGGTTACAGAGTAGACTATTGTTGCAACTACAGGCTTGCCGCAAACTGGCGAAAAATGGTTTAAGAAGCAGAATTTACCAATATTAGAGAGGAATTGGTTTTTGAAGAAGTATCATGATGCAGATTGGTCTAAAGGAGTTCCAAGATCCTGGCTTAAGGAGGAATGGAAGAAACCATTAATTGTCCTCCAACGATATCTGACTTGTGAAGGTCGATACAATCTGACTTTCACCTATCATATCTGCATCTTACAACATTTTGCACAAGGTAAGGAAATGAATTTTCCTTATTTTCTTTGGAGGAGTTTAAAGAAAATGTGTGAAGCAGTAAAGAGGTCAGTTGTAAACCCTGAGAAGCATTTGTTTCATCATGGGATAATTAAATTATTAATTGTGACTAAATTAAAAGCCCGTAAAAACACCTGGGATAATTTCATAGCTGGAAATTTGTCTACGTCTGGAAGAAAGACAGGGAGTCCTACTATCCCTACCAGAATTAAAAGGTCTCTCTCTCACACTGGTAAAAAGAGGAAGGGCAAAGTGATAGGAGAAATGTCATCTTTAGAGCCTGAATTCAAGAAAATGACTAGAAGTATGACATCTAAGGACCCCAATCTTGATAACCCTTCCCCTGAATTTCAAATGAAACTCTATATAGATATTGATGATGAGATAGAAGGAGTCTCATCGGCCATTGCAGATGTCCTAGTAAATTTAAAGAAGGAATTACCTCCACGTTTCTCCCGATCTAGTTCATCTCCACAGAATCCTACAAGACTGGGTAGTCCCAAGATAATTTCTCCTAAAAAATTCTTTAAGTTACAGACAGAGAATCCACATTTAAAAGAGAATTTGCATGAATACGAAGTACTGGATCGATTTCTTAAAACTGAGAACACTACATTGAAAGGTCACCTTGCTCAATCTCGGGCTCAGGAGTCTGATATGTGTGCACAAATGGATAAATTTCATTCTCAGGCCAACACACTAAGCTTTGAAAATAGGAAGCTTCAGTCAAGACTCAATCGCAGGTATCAGGAGACTCACATACTTCTAATTGAAAATCAATCTCTTAGGAAGAAACTTCACAGTACAGGGCAGGAAGTGGAAAATGAGGCCGATGAAGCAGATGAGGCAGAAGCCATTCTAGATACTACACAGAATTAAAAAAAAAATCAGGGACTTTTCTTTGCATGAGGACATGCAAAACTTTGAGTTTGGGGGGATGTTAGGACCCAAATTTGATCAATTTTTATGCCTTATATATTTCCATATGATCTTTCTAACAGTCTTATACTCCTCGTTTTGTATAACTTTGGCTTAAACATTGACTTAAATCGATATCTAAAGACCCAAAACTTGTCTTTAACAGTTCTCTTGTTTTTAGTTAAGTTTTGAGAGTTTTTAATGCACAATATCACTTATAATATTATATTATGGATTCTTGTACTAATGTTGATGTTCCAGCACCAGGATGAATGTTTCAAGGATGATCCCTCTATGAGAATCTTTGTGAACAACCAACGCATGCTCCATTGCAGTTATAAATAAATGACAACTTGTCTTGATGACACTTCGTGTCATGAGACTAAGGCAGTTAAAAGGCATCACGATATTCTCTCCTACATTGGCGCAATGGTTATACTAGC
>JZKD02S2152590.1:427982-509916 GCA_000966675.3 Picea glauca | reverse complement strand
TATCTGAATCTAACTGAATATAGAGTACATGACTGTCAATGAATGGATATCTGCATATTGGTGATATAAGGTTGATAAAGTTAAAAAGGATTAATTGTCTATGCTACTGATTCACTCCCCCCTCTCAGTAGCACGGTGTGTTCAACATGTATCGCCTTCGAGATGTACGCAATGATCAACGTGTACTCGAAATCTCATGGGATGTTGTTGTGGTTAACCGTGACGGTTAAAGGCGAGATGTATTTAGGTAAGACTGGTGGGATCTTCTTAGTGTTATCTAGATCGCCGCGTTGCTTTCTTCACTTCTCAGTCGTGGTTTGGCTAGAATGACATGCAGTCGAAGGGGATGCTTGCAGTCCCCTAGTCGACGAATCCTATATTCCTATAGACATAACTTTCTCAGCCATGAGCTCCACGAGAATCTCCTCCATAGACTTCTCTAACGCACTATCTTCTCTCGACATTCACACTCATAATCAAATAGATCGGGTAGTTGAACAGATAAGGGAGGTAAGAAAATGGATGGTGAGGTCTAGAAATCACAGAACGATATGCAATCGATTGTCTGCTAGCTCAGATAATCATGGGTGGCAAAAAGTGGTCCCGGCGCAGCGTCTGACGAGTTAAATAAGAAAACATCGTAACAGATCCCTCAAATGGGCATGAATGCATCCATCAATGTGCATCCATCTATTATGGTGCAGTCTCAATGGTCCAATGGTGGTATTTCCGTCAATAAATGTGTTTCTAGTTGTTCTGGAGCATCATTCTAATGGTTGAGGCGCATCCAATGGTCATATAGCTTCACCATGGCGAGGTACCATTTTGCGTGGTTATGCTATTCCAGTGAGGTTCAACTTCTACGTACCTATCTCCTATGAAGTCTTCCTTCTTTTATCTGTGGATTCCTGTAATTTTTATGACTTTGCTTTCTTCTTATCGATCTTCCTGGCCTTCTTTCCTGTGATCTGAGATTCTCTAACAATTGCTGGAATCCTCTTCCCATTTGTATTCTTATCTTCTCCTAGTAAAGTGACTTCGCATTGTTGATGTGCTCTTACAAATTCTGAGGTTAATGTCCCTTCCCTTACTATTTCCAGGGTGGCTACGCTTCTTTCTTGCATGGACATGTTCTTAAATTCTTTCTGCATTCTTTCAACTTCGATAGCTAATTCTCTTGCCCTATGTTGCTTCGACTAATCCTCTTGTTCTTCTATTAGTCACTCTATTTTTCTGGTTATGAAGTCCCTTATTTCTTTCTTTTTCTGCTCTGTAGCTTCCTCCTCTGCTTTCCTTTTGATATGATCCTTCTCAATCCAAATATTTCCTAACAAAAGTGGAAATGGGGCACTGTTTTCAATGAACTTAATGACTTCAAATTCTTCTTCATTCTATGCTTCATGAGCAATCATAGGTAAATTAGTAACTCTTCCACATAGGGTTATCATCTTTCCTTTAAACAAGCCTACCCTTCCTAATAAAGGTACCATAGCAGGCTTTCCCAAAATTTCCCAAGTGCTTTCTGGCATGATATTCACGTGTGTTTCTTCATCCAATACACAGTCTATGTCAAAGTCTTCTATTCTTGTAACTATGTGTTGTTTTTATTTCAGGATCTCTGGTAAACTGATGTCTCTATGATCATCCATTACTTCTTTTAACTGCACTAACATAGTCTTTGATTCTTTCTCTTTATGATTCTCTAACATATCCTTAGTCTCTTGACCTTATATATAGTTTTCTTGTCTCATGTTCATATTTTCAACTTTAGCAATCATTCTTGGGAAATCCTCAACCTCATGACCAATAGCTTTACAACAAAGACAAATAGGACCTATACCAGGGAATTCCTTAGCAATATGTCCCGATCTTCTACAATTATAACACAGTGTCAATCCTCTCTTTCGTTTAAATGATCCCCGACCTTTCCTGGACTACACACTGGGATCATAGTGTTGGACCTGCAATCTACAAAAAATCTTTCTAGGTTCCTACATCCACTTATTAGTCCAAAAATTATTTCTATGCATAGGAATAACATATCTTTCTCTATTCAGATCAACTCTTTCTTCTAATTGTGCCCTAGATTTCAGATTAGGAAAAAACCTATCAAGCATACCTAGATTCATGCTTTCGAAGCAAACACTTCTACTTATCCTACCCTTACCAGAGCACAAATCTTTAAGATCTTACCTCTTTTCTTCAGATCAGGTTTTCTTTCTTAGCACAGAGCTTCACAAGTCAAGTAGAATATTATGCACTACAACAATAGATCTACGCACAGAGATTTCTTTTTTCTTCAGTTCCCAACAATCACAGTTTCAAGTCCTGGAAACGGAACCATTTGTTGGCACAAGGGCAGACCCAGGGTTCAATGCACCAACAAAATCCTAACTATTGACCCTTTTGGAAACTCCTGTGAAGCAAATGAAGTCTCACTCGAGGTAGAGGTAGGGGGGTTGCAGGACTCAGGTGTCTACAACCATGATGGGACACAAATATGTGATTACAACACTTAGCAGAGAACTTAGCCAACAATATGCATTAGTTCATGAGTCTCATTCACATCGTAGACTAAACCCTTATTACATATCAGTGCAGTAACAATAAAGATCAAGTACTTTCAACTACTTAACACATAGCATTAGCTCATATCTAGCATTCATTCACCATCAATAGAGAACTAATAATCCATATATCTATCTAACATATATAAATATCAACGCACTAATAGATAAACAACATAGACAACACCAACAACATCACACAAAGCACATCAAACACAAGATATATGTGGTTCACCCCAGTGTGGGGCTACATCCACCAACTTCTTCTTCTTCTTTATTAGTCTTCAATCTTCTTGCATTCATCTTCTCTTGTGAACAAAGCCACAAAGCCAAACTCCGCAGAGGATAGGAGATATGCGCGTTGCACACAAGATCCTCCTTACCAAAATCCAGTTGAGGCACAGATCCTTACATACAATGTCTATGCACAAAGAAACTTACAAAAAGTTTTCACTTAGCTCTGCAAGTCTCAACATACTCTTGCAAAAAGCCAACTAGTCATGCACTAAGCCAATCGGTAACTATCTTTACATTGCTTAGCTACTTACTTATATATTTACAAAAGGCCTAAACATGGGTAAACCCATGGGCCAACATCCCATAACCTGTTACATAAACTCTAGTAAAACCCCTTTGTTGGGTCCACAAGCCCGGAAAATAAGTGAGATCTCACTATCTCAGCTTTGCCTAGGCGCTCCATCTTCGACCAGCCTGTCGAAGTCCCAAAAGTGTTCAAACACGACCAATGTTTTCTCAAAACTTGGTCGAGGGCCAACAATGATATCTAACCCTAATTGATGAATAGAAATAGAGTTTGTGTAGCCCTATTTGACTAAGAATTTATGCAGGTCATCTTTGGGAGGAGACCAACATCCAAGCAAGCAATGAAGCTCGAGGAGGTCATCATCAAATGTTTGGATAAAAGGTATTGCTTCTGACTTACTCTTCTATTATTTTTTATTCATATATCTAGAATGTTTGGGGTAGTGTAGGAATTAGATTGAATTTTAAGGATTCATTGCTCTATCCATACTTAGAACCCTGGAATAGTTATAGGGGGGTTTTCCTGCTAGCATAATTGGCGACTCCACTAGAGAGTCTCTCTAGGGTTTTAGAGGGAGGTTTTTGGGTTTTTAATTGGGTTCTTGATTGCCTTTTGAGTTTCAGTCAAGTTTTTTGAGTCTCTTAAAGGTCTCTGGTCACCTGCAAGGCACCTTCCAGTTTTCCATTCCCTATCAGTCTGCCTAGTCTTTTTATTTTTGAAAATTCTCAGAGGTGTATGCGCCCTGCTTTGGGTCATCTCGCGTACATATGCGCTCTGTATAGTATACATATCGCCTACATGTGTATATTGTTGATGCAATAAATCACATTTCTATGTATTGAAAGTGTTTTTTAACAAAGAGAGGTCTCTCTCTTTCCTAGTAGAAGTTTAGGCTTCTCAAGACTTTCTTGAACCTGTCAGAGTCTCTATCTTTGGCCATAGCATGGGTTAAAGTTTCGGTTAACTTGTTCCTTAGTTTTCCTTTTTTTCCCTAAAGGTTTAGACTGAAATTTCAAGTTTTAGATCCTCTTTTTGGTTTCTTGTTTGAATCCCTACATTTACACAGTTGGTTTAGAGTCTCTATCAATCTTGGTTTCCATTTTATCTTTTTTCCTATCTCTTTCTTTGAAAAACAAAAAAAAAAAATTACTTTAGTTTTTCTTGTTAAAGCAGTTCGAAAAATCAAAAAATAACTTATTTTCTTGCATTTAGTTTGGTAAAGTAGTCTAGGTTGTTTATTTGCAGAAGAAAAGAGTCTTCATTTCAAATTTCTTTTTGATTTCCTGAAATACAAGTAGTTTTTCTTAGTCAAACAAAATCACTTTTAAGAAACTTTTAATTACAAGATCTTGAAACATTGATTAGAAAAGTTGAATTTTACAAAGAGTTTTACAAGCTTTGCTTTAAGTTCGAAGTACCTTTATGCTTTCAAATGCTTTCAAGTTCTCCTCCTTATTCCTCTCTTTAAAAACACCATTATTTGCACGACCACATCCTTTGCATAAATCAAGACTTACAATTAACACTTAATTTAAAAAATATTATGCTTTTTGTTTGTAGGGTTCACCGACTAGTTTATAGCTTTAGGGACTTGAATTAGGTGTGAAGAGGAAACTCTTCAAGGCCATTTTAAAACAAACATTGGATTTTGAGATAAGGAGTGTCTTAAGTCCAGCATCGTAAGAGTTAGTCGGGACCCCCCTCTAACACAAGGGATAAACATGAGGTCACATGAGTAAAGGAAGAGGAGAGAACCCATCCAAAGTCTGACTAAACGTAGTGGGGATTGTATATTGAGGGTCTTTCTCAAGAACAATATTGATCTCATTTTCCTACAGAGCTTTGTGGACCTCGAATCCATTCAATATCCTCAACTGTCTTTCAGACCAATTGATTTTGGCACCCTTTAAGGGCTTTAGACTTGTTATCCTTCTCATTAGGATATGCCCAAATGTCGACTATACCCACCTAGTGACTGACTGCGAGTTGGAAACCTAGTTTCCCATATTTTACAGACTTACACAGTTGACTGCAGGGGTATACCACGGTACCTAGGGAAGATTCCAGATCACGCTTCGAAGAGTATACTAGGAGGGTGATTCCATGTTTGAGTTTCACTTACATCGGTTAGTTTCTCTAGTATCGATTGGCGTAACCATCCTTCCCACTAGTTAGTTGACTACTTGATTTATCTCTAAGAAACTTTTAGTGAGTTCTTTGTGTTCCATGCTAGTCAAGTGTTACTGTGTCGGTTGATCATTTCACAAAGTGGAAGATCAATAGCTCTATCATTCACGAAGGCTTCAAGGTCTGTCGTCTCTTACTTTGGAGCCACCTCTGCCACCATTGAGGCAAATACTTGATCAAGAAGAATCGTTTGAAGCAACTAGGCCACCGAAAGCTATGCTTGAGACTACTCTGAGAGGAGACTTTTCAGAACCGAAGGAATCCATCATTTTTGACCTTGATATCGAAGGTTTCATGCCAACAAATCCTTTGATCATCAACTTGTTAGCGCCAATTTTAATTCAGATTGTCCCTTCCGAGGTGACATCTTCTAAGAACCATTTTTTTCGGTGAGTGACAATGGAAGAAAATGATTCTACTTAATCTAGGAGTCCCCATACTCCTGTTACGGCTACTATTGGACATGGTATCGTACCTCCTCCCCCACCTTCGCCAGTCAGGACCTCAGTTGTCCCGACACCCATGACTTCAGGTAATGGGTTGATACTTTTAACCCGCTTCGACCACTATTTCGTTCACTCTAAATGCGACGGGTGCTCCCTTCTCATATGGGATGCCCGAATTTGATACGAATTCAGTTCTTAATTAATCTACATTACAGACCATGGGTATGGGGGAAGGGATCTCTAATTCTCCCTTGCAAGGGTCAACCATGGTCACTACTTCCCCTTTTAATTTTATTCCTTATGGTGGGGGTCATATACCTCCTTTGTCCCCTTCGCTCGATGGCGCTTTTCAGCAGCCAATCGGCCTAATGCTAATTATAATTTTTTTTATGGATGTGGCTTAGGACCTTTGTATTATACAACGTCGATGGGATATATGAAGTTCTCTTTGTTTGATTCATTTGGGAATAAATATTTTTCTTTCGATTCTTTCCCAACTAGGGGAAACCCATCTTTAGTCAATAGAACCTAGTACAAGGTACCATTCCTTCACAGGGAACGACGACTAGATTATACTCCACACAGGGTCTTTAGAATCCTTGGTAGGGATCATTTCCCTTGCAAGGGATGTTGGTCGAGGGAAACCCCTTCCATACTCAATGGAACCCGAGGCAAGGTTCTGTACCTATGCCAGGCGGATCGGTTGGGGGAATCCCCAACCAAGGTCCTTGGAACGCAACACAAGGAGAAATCCCTGCACAGGCTATATCTTCCAATTTCAGGAGTCAGACGATGACTCCTAAACAGACACAATTTCCCTTTGTTGGTCAAAGACACAATTTCTACCAAAACCCTGGCCAACAATCCAACTTTTTTTGGCAACCTGGTGACAGTCAAAATCTAGGGCCCTCTTTTCCTCTAAATAATCCACAACCGAAAATACCCTTTCTGGTAACCCTGCATTTGCCAGACTTGTCAATATTACAGAATGAACCGCTATGTCATGATCCGCATTGACCCCACATGCCAACTAAGTTGCCTTTGTATATTCCAAAATTTGAGGGAAATCCTGGTGAAGATCTAGGTGATCATGTGACTACCATTCACTTGTGGTGCTCGTCAAACTCATTGAAAGATGACTCCTTTCAGTTGCACCTTTTTCAATGCACTCTTATAGGGGGTGTTGCGAAGTGGTATATCAAGATCGACGGATCGAGGTACTCTTACTTTAATGACCTGGAGATCATTTTATTGAACCATTTTTAGTTACCAGTGAGATACGATAACGACACCGAATTGTTGGCCAACTTCGGGAAAACTAAGGTTGACCACATCTTCGATCATATCTGAGAATGGCAGTGAATAAAGAGCTTGATTAAGTTCAAGGTACCTCCTACTTTATTTCTTGAGTGGTTCTTGAAGTATTTGGTTCCTTGCATGTCCAAAGACGTACCCACATCCAAGGTGTTTTCAGAGGAGGAGGATATTATGAGAGCCCAGTAGCTAGAACCGATTTACTCTCAGTCTGGCATGCTTTACGAGATCTTACCCGAAACGCCACGGTCTACTCTCGATAAGGCCAAACAAAATTTTGGGCCCCATGTTGATGGCATAGTAGTCTCAGCACAAAGCAATTCCATGGACCTTTTGTCGAATCAGTTGCAACAATTGTCGATACAACAGACTGTGGTGAGCTAGACTCCTAGTTCAATTTCCCCTGCTACCCAAATGTCGGATTACATAGTGTGCAATCGATGACTCCCAAGGCCAACTAGCAGACTGAGGGAAATAAGAAACAGAGAAACAAGAAGGGTAAATGGGATAATAAGGTTTCTAACAATGTTAATGGGGGGAAAACTGAGAAGAAGAAGTCAAAGTATCTGTGTAATATTTTCACAGAAGACCACCTGACTCACCTATTCCCTCAGTTTGTAGAAGCCCAAAAGACACTAGCACATCAACATCATGCTTTTTTGACAAAACCTTTTCCACAAGGGAAAAATATGGCTCAAGCTTCTGCATCCACAAGCATGGCAGGGGGCAGTCAGGGACCCCCCACACCTACTACTATCAACCCGGCCGCAAACATTTACATGATGAACGGTGATGCTCATTTATCAACCAAGACTCATGACTATGAAACACTGGAATCTATTGAGAAGGGAAAGGAGGCCACTAACCCATTGACTCCTCTCCAAATTGAGAAGGCAGTGGGATAACAAATGACTCACATCCCTAAAGGTGTGTTTAAGAAGGCTTCCCACAACCCAAACGTGAGGGTTTCTCAGAACTACTCTATCGTGGAGGATCTGGCATAGACCCCTTATGCGATGTCTTTTCTGGAGGTCCTCCAGATTTTCCACTCACAAACAAAAGTTATGTTCTCTACCTTGGGAGCGCCATATACTAGTAACCCAACAATGATATTTTTTTATCCAACCAACCTAAAACCTCATCTTCCTCACCACGTCGCCTTTCAGGTAGTAGTGGCATACACCAAGAAATATTTAACATGGAACAGTTTTCATACGTTGGTTGATGAGGGTGCCTTGACTTGCATGATGTCATTGGCATGTTGGAAGGCCATTGGCCAGCCTTAGTTGTCTTCGTTGCCTACATTGCTTACGGATTTTGGCGTTCGGTCGTTTAGACCACACAACATAATTCCTCCTTTCCTCATGTAGTTAGGAGGTAAACCTGTGTACGACGAAGCTTAAGTAGTCGATGTTCTTCTCAAGTAGAATATTTTGTTAGGATGGAGTTGGACTTATGCGATGCATGCGGTGGTTGCCATGGTTTTTCGGGTCTTGTGCTTTCTGCATGAGGGTCAAATTGTAACCATTGATCAGTTTTCTTTCTCTCGTCCTGACCCTTCATTGGGGGATTCCATGGTCCCGATGATTGATAACTTTCAACATGGCACTATCAACTTAGGTGCCGGTTTGTTTCCGTCATTTATATCGGTTTTCCCCGACTAGCCGAGGGCTGCAATCTTTCAAGTGTTGTCTTTTAAAATGGAATATTTTCATGACCCATGGAATTTACCTTCCCCATCAGCTTCAATGGAGGGGATAGGGCACCTTGGCATGGCCATGCCCTTATCCATGGCTGAGGTTGCGTACAACATTGTCCAGCAAGCCTCATCCAACCCCGATCTACCTCCCTCACAGGAGTTATATCTAGTTCTCAAGCCTATTTGGGCTCATGATTATCTTCTTGCTCAAGATCCTTTAGACTTGGTATTTCCCTTGGATGAGGTGATTATAGAGGCAATGACTGGTCCCGACAAACCTTGGGATGATCTGCATCATAGATCCTATTTTATTCCCAAGATTAGGAGAATAGAGGAAGGAGAGTTCTTTTTTTACCGTGAATGGAGATATCCCTTGTCTTATCAATCCTCTGGCTATGCACGGAGTTTACACTGAGGGTAACATGGAAATAATTTCTACAACAATTCCTATCGATATCTCTATAACCCCTGGCGTCGTGGAGAATATTTTCGTCAGAGAAAATTGCTCCCCCAAAGAGATTCAAATTTACACCGAGTTATTCAAGGAGTTATGCGATGTTTTTTCCTAGTCTTACAAAATCACGACTTATCCTGATGTCAAATCGATCTGCCATAATATTCATTCGGTCAATCCTCAAAAAGAAAGAGTGATCAAGGAAGAAGTAGAGAAACTACTCAAGGTTGGTTTCATCTACCCCATACAATTGATGGAACTTGGTTCCTGTCAACAAGAAATAGGGCACAATTAATGTTTGTATGGATTTCCACGATTTGAACAAGGATTTCCCGAAAGACAATTTTCCAACCCCTTTTATCGATTATCTTTTCAATGAGTGTGCGGGTTGGAAATTCTTTTCTTTCATGGATGATCTTTCGGGATATAATCAGATTCAAATCAAACCCAAGGACCAACATAAAACATCTTTTATTTGTCCTTGGAGTACCTTTGCGTATCAAAAGATGCCTTTTGTCCTAAAGAATGTTGGAGCCACCTTTCATTGTGCCATGTCATTCGCTTCTCATGACCTCAAACACATATTTGAGGCATACCTTGATGATCTAGCATCACGTTCTCGCAAGAGATCTGATCATCCTGCCCACCTACGGCTAATCTATGAGCGATGTCGCTACTATCATATTCGTTTGAATCCTAACAAGTGCAGTTTTTGCATGACATCAGTTCGTTTATTATGTTTCATCATGTCAACAATAGGGATCATGGTCAATACTCTCAAGGTTGAGGTGATAGTTCAATTTCCTCCCTTGTGCACAATACCCCAGCTTCAGAGCTTATAGGGGAAAGAAAATTTTATTTGGCATGTTGTCGCTAATTATGCCAAGATCATTAAAGGGTTCATGCATCTTTTGAAAAAAGGGGTCCCATTTTGTTGGGATGAAGTTGCTCAGCGCTCTTTTGAAGCATTGAAATGTACCCTGACGTCTGCCCCTCTACTTCAGGCATTGAAATCATCTATGGGCTTGGTTGGACAATAACTCAACTACTCTCATTTTGATAAAATTGCTTTGGTAGTTGTCCACGTTGCCCAATGGATCCATCACTATATATTGCTTCGCAAGACCATCATCATCGTCGTCATCAACCATTTCCATTGTGTGTTAACACGATAGTTCATTGGAAGAAATATCAGTAGATGGATAGTTATCCTACAGGAGTTTGACTTGGATTTTGTCTCTACGAAATCTAAAAAGTCATTGGTCTTTGCCGAACTAATTTTGAAACTTTCGGCCGAGTCTAGTGACATTATTCCCGAAGAGTCACCTATTAATGGAGATATTTTTCTAATTTGATCTCTATACCCCTGGTATGGAGATATTGTTGGCCCTTGACCAATTTTTGAGGGTTCTTGGTCATGTTTGACCTATTTTTGGGACTTCGACAGGCTGTCGAAGGCAGAGCGCAAGATGAAGCAGAGATCATGGGATTTCGACCCATTTTTGGGTCCTTTTTGGGTTTTGGGATTATGTAAAGGGTATGTGATGTCGTCCCATGGGTTTACCCATGCTTAGGCCCACTTTTGTAATGTATAAATAGATGTCTAGGCGATGCAAGGAAAGAGGTGCATCTAGCTGATGTTGTTCTAAGTGCAAGTATGATTCATAGATGCTTTGTGCATACTGTGAGAGACTTGTAGAGCTAAGTGCAAGTAGTTGTAACAGGTTGTGGAAGGCTTTGTGTTGTAATGCAAGGAAGGAGGATCTAGCGAGGTGCGCATGTATCCTGTCCTCTACGGAGTGGGATTTGGATTCTATGTGCCTGTAAGAAGCTTGACCGAAGATAACAAAGAAAGAGAAGAGTTGGTAGACGTAGCCCCAGGGTGGGGGTGAACCATGTACATGTTGTGTTTCTCTACTTTGTGCAATGTATTTATGTGTTTATGTGTTATTTTCTAAGTTCTTTGATAGATCTATTTATTCTTTGTGCTTATAATGAATATGGATGCTATATCTGACCTATGTGAATGTGCTTAGTTCTTGAATCTGCTAGATCTAATCTATCTCTTATGCTAAGTGCTTAGACGTATTAGATCTCAACAAGTGTTGCGATGCTCTGTTTTATCTGCAAGTAGATATTGGTTAAATATTGATGAAATGTTGGTGCTAGGTGCTCGGTTAAGCATTACAATCATATATATGTGTATCACCTAAGGTTGCAGACACTGGAGTCCTGCAACCACCCCTGCCTCTACCTCGAGTGATACTTCATCTGCTTCATGGGTGTTGTTGAAAGGGCCGGTAGTTAGGGTTTTTTTGGTGCGTTGTTGTAGCATTGAACCCTAGGTCTGCCCCTATGCCAAGATTCAACCTGAAAATGTGAAATGTATGTGCGTAGATCTATTGCCCTAGTGCGTAGCATTCTACTTGACCTGTGGAGCTTTGTGCCAAGAAAAGAGGTTAGATCTGAAGAAAAGAGGTAAGATCTGTAGGATTTTTGCTCTGATAAAGGTAAGAATAGTGAAAAGTTCTAGATCTAAAAGCTTTGTGCTCTGTAAAAGTAAGATAAGTGGAAATTTTTGTTTCTAAAGTATGGATCTAGGTATGTTTGATAGATTATGTCCTAGCCTAAAAACTAGGGCACTACTAGATGAAAGAAGGTTTGATATGAATAGATATGATAGTAATAGTGGAAGATATGTTATACCTATGCATAGAAATAATGTTTGGACTAACGAATGGATGCAGGATCCTAGAAATAATTTTTTGCAGGTTAGCTACTATGATCCTAGCGCGTAGTACAGGAAGGGATGGGGATCATTTAAAACAAAGAGAGGATTAACCTTCTGTTACAGCTGCAGAAGACTGGGACATCTTGATAAGGAATTCCCTGGCAAAGGATCTAGTTGTCTTTGTTGCAAAGCTATGGACCATGAAGTATTGGATTTCCCTAGAATGATTGCTAATATTGAAGGAATGAACATGAGACAAGAAAATCCTAAGGGAGATCCAGAAAATAAGATTATGGTAGAGCCCCAGGAAGAATCCGAGAAAGTATTGCTACAGATGAAAGAAACCCTAAACGGTCACCGACCAGTTAGATTATCAGAGATCTTCAAAGACAAAGAATGCATAGAAGCAAGAATAGGAGACTTAGACATTGACTGTGTTTTGTATGAAGATACACAGGTGAATATTATGAAAGAAAGAACTTGGGAACTTTTAGGGAAGCCTGCTCTGATTCCTTCATTGGGAGGAATAGGATTATTCAGAGGAAAAATGATAACCCTATGTGGAAAGCTTGCCCAGATATCTATGAAGGCCAATGGTACTTCGATAGAGGAATATTTTGAGATTGTTAAATTTATTGAGAACAACGCCCCATTTACCATGTTACTAGGAAAACCTTGGATTGAAAGAGATTAGACCATAAGGAAGGAAGAAGAAGAAGTTTTGGAGTAGAAGAAGCAAGAGTTAAAAGATTTCATGACTAGAAGGATCGCACACTTGATTGAAGAATAGGAGAATAGATCGAAGCTATTTAAGACCAGAGACCCGGATGTCGAAGCTGCAAGAACATTAGAAGACTCACATAAGACTGAAGTACCTACCCCAGATAAAGAAGAAATATTACCCTTGAATCCTAGGAAAGAATCTCAACAGCACGCAGTGACTATGCCAAAAAAAGATAAGAATCAAAATGGGAAAAGGAATACTGAAACGAAGCTCACTGGAAAGAAGGATAGAAAACTAAGTAATAAAAGAGATAAGATCGACAAGTTACAGAAGGTCCCAGAGGGAACTTTGCAAATGGAAAATTTGCAAAATTGGAACTTCGTCCGGATATCAGAACAGTGACATATGGAACTTCACTGTGGAAAAGAAATATAGTCATTGGGACACTATAATCATTAGATCGATGCTCTGAACGGGTAGAAAGGAATTTATGGTTCGCCACCAGATTGTTGGATTGCGTCATAACAGACAAAACAGTTAATGAAGGCTCCATACCTATTGCAAGATATATGTTACTGAGTTACCTATTTATCCCATCACGCCATGTACCGAGAACACTTTTGCTAACCGAGAATCTGATCCCGTAGACTAATTTGATTTTACACATTAATCTTCACATTATTGCCATCTATTCCGCTGCAATAATTGGTTGCTCTTGAACCCGATATTTCCAATCCCGAGCATACATGTCTGAAGAAATTAACATAGTCGAAGAATCAGTGACGAAAGTACTCATCGACCTCTAGACTGAGAGAGTCATCTCGAAAAGAGTAATGTCTGTAGGGGTACAAGCATCATCAACGAGAGGAGTGAAAGCCTCTCCATCGACTACTCACGGAGCTAGACCATCCTGACGTTCAAAAGAAAAGAGAACCAAGCACAGGGATGACCTAGCGAATGCAAAGCTGATACCAACCATATTTCCCACCTATATTCCACCTTTGACTAGCACAATGAATCGTGATAGCATACCCAGATATTTCGAGTACACCTTGGTTAATACATACCTCTCAAAGGGGATACGTGCAGTTCGAGCAGACCAGGACAAGATCGCAGCATTGAAGTTCAGTGACATCAAAATCGAAGACCAAAAATCATATAACATTCTCTTCCCATACAGGTACTTAACCAGAAAAAAGGGGAAGAATTCAAAGATAATCCCCCAATCATGGACGATGAACCTAGCGCAGTCCACCTTGTTGAATGTCATGAAACTCCCTCACTTCGTAATACACCAGGAATTCAATGCATGTGTCAAGCTGTTACTTTCATGCTACCATGGTGGCTACTTGTGGCTAAACCATTGCATTACATTTTATCCAACATTGATCCATAGGATCACATGGCTTAGTATGCAAGGACCTGATCCACAAGATTTCTATTCCAGAAAATCCATGGACCATGCACTAGCACGGAAAATCAAGGACACCTATGGTGATGTTGAGAAGGGATCAAGAGGTTACAAGGTAGACTCCATCCAGAATGGTGCAGTGCGCCTCGCCTATCAGTTAAATTGCAGGAAATTTAGTAAGGAAGAATCAACCTACACAAGTCAACGAATTTGTCATTGACCTCACAGGGAAGTACGCGGAAGGCCTGCAGATGAACTGGGCGAAGTACCTAGTAAATCATCTCAAGCTAGATTTATGCGAAGCACAAGATCAAGGCTATGAATTTCACTTTAGCTGGCTCTTGATCCTTATCGCCTTTATTGGTTGGGATATGCCGGAAGGTGCAACCTTCCCTGATATCGATCCATTTGAGCCACTAGCCGTGAAGTTCGCTACACTTTGGTATTCGAGTGATATGAACAAATAGTGGCAATCAAACATTGTTTTTCATACCTATCACCTTCAGTTGAAGACAACCATAGAATCCGAGCCTCGCATGACTCTGAACACTCTACACTGGTTCCGGCCCCTGATGAAGTTCAACATAGATCGACATTTCATTTACATTACAACGCGATACGATGAACATAAGAAACAACTTCAGTCATACTACAAGATGACAGAAGAGGACTTGGAGGAGATCACTAAGGACTAGTCAACAGACCTCCTTATCTCAGTAGACCCTGCTGAGCTATCCGACCTTGATAGCCCAGAAACTGCGCATGATACACCCAAACCCAGCAGGATAAGGAAGATCGAAGAAGTCCAATATTTAAGCAGTGCCTAAGGGAATACTACTTCGACATCACCAGAGAGAGGGGGTGATGGAAAAGAGATAAATGGCACAGAATATGAACAAAAAAAAGGTGAAGTAACACCACCCAGAGATGAGACTAACCCCTTGAAGAAGAGGAAGGTTTCTCCCCTGAAACCTTCTTCCCGGAAGAAACTAAAAGCCACCATGACCAAGATGAAGACTTCCCTCACCTCTGATGATTTTGACTTCATCATAGCAGCCCTGAACGATGCTTCACTGGAAATAGCTGAGAAACAAGAAGCCAAGCAGGAGAAAATGTATGATAGAATTGATACTGAGCTCCGAGGGATACAACAAGCACTTCAGTCTAGTCGCACAGTCTCCACTACACCCCTGCCATCGGGAGAACTTGAGTTGGGATATGAGCCATCCCAACTCCACAGATTAGATGATACAGTCGAAGCTCCCCTTTGACAAGCACAAGAAGAAACCAAACAAGCTACCCAGGCCTTGAAGCAAGTGAAAGGCGTACTCATAGAACAACGCAGCACTGCAAAACAGGAAAAGATTTATCTCCAAGAAAATTTCGACGAAGAAAAAGAACAGTTGCAGCAAGGAAAAGAATAATTTCTCACGGAGAAACTTGAAGTGAAAGAAGTGGTCAGAAGAGCACTTCGCTCTATGAAAGTTGTAGAAATAAAGGCAGAGGACCGAGTCACAAACCAAGTAGACCAACTCAAAAAATCTATCCAACATCTCCAGCAATGCATAGTAGACTTAGAGCTCCACACAGTGCCCGAGACTCTGCAATATGTAAGGGATCAAAGAGAAGCCACTACCTGAAGTGTAGTTGAGAGACTAAAGGCCCTTACCATGGAATGCAAGCAGCTGATTAATCAAAGTGCCCAGACGTATGAGAAACTCACCAAGAACCCAGAATTGTAGGCACTGGAGTCGCAGCTCCAGGAAGAAAAGCAACACGCAGAGACTCTACAGGCATAGTTGAAGGCCCTGTCAGCTGTGGAAAGAATCAGTTGTGGAAAGAATGAAGAAATCACAAGAGTAGTGCACTTCCTAGCAGCAGATCCACACTATCCAGAGAAGAGTTATGGAAGTAACTCACAGGCTCCAACATGTACAAGATAAAGCTTACCAATTGTTCACAGAAGTCAAAATTCGAGGAGAAGAACTGAAGCAGGTTGTCAGTGCAACTGAACAACACCTAGAGGGACCTATCAATGATGCAGTCATCCAAGAGTTCGTTGAATAGGAGGTCGTAGCACAAAAACAAGTCCAAGCAGCTTAAGCCAAGCTCGAGGATTTTGAGGTAGAAATAACCAGACCAGAGTGACTCGAGACAAGTCACAGGTGAGTGTTGGGGACATGTTGGCCCTTGACCAAGTTTTGAGGGTTCTTGGTCATGTTTGACCTATTTTTGGGACTTCGACAGGCTGTCGAAGGTGGAGCATAAGACGAAGCAGATATCATGGGATCTCGACCCATTTTTGGGTCCTTTTTGGGTTTTGGGATTATGTAAAGGGTATGGGATGTTGGCCCATGGGTTTACCCATTCTTAGGCCCACTTTTGTAATGTATAAATAGATGTCTATGCGATGCAAGGAAAGAGGTGCATCTAGGCGATGTTGTGCTAAGTGCAAGTATGATTCATAGATGCTTTGTGCATATTGTGAGAGACTTGTAGAGCTAAGTGCAAGTTGTTGTAACAAATTGTGGACGGATTTGTGTTGTAACACAAGGAAGGAGAATCTAGCAAGGTGCACAGGTCTCATGTCCTCTACAGAGTGGGATTTGGATGCTTTGTGCCTGTAAGAAGCTTGACTAAAGATAATAAAGAAAGAGAAGAGTTGGTGGACATAGCTCTGCTTTGTGCAATGTGTTGATGTTGTGTTTCTTTGCTTTGTGCAATGTGTTGATGTGTTGATGTGTTATTTTCTAAGTGCTTTGATAGATCTATTTATGATTTCTTCTTATAATGAATATGGATGCTAGATCTGACCTATGTGAATGTGATTAGTTCTTGAATCTGCTAGATCTAATTTATCTCTTATGCTAAGTGCTTAGATGTATTAGATCTGAACAAGTGTTGTGATTCTCTATTTTATATGCGAGTAGATATTGGTTAAATATTGATGAACTATCAGTGCTAAGTGCTCAGTTAAGCATTACAATCACATATCTATGTATCAACTAAGGTTGTAGACACTGGAGTCCTTCAACCACCCCTGCCTCTACCTCAAGTGAGACTTCATCTGCTTTGCAAGTGTTTTCGAATGGGCCGGTAGTTAGGGTTTTGTTGGTGCGTTGTTGTAGTGTTGAACCCAGGTTCTGCCCCTATGCCAACAGATATACTTGTGTATCTTTAGACTTTGAAGTGCCTCGCTTCTACTTCTCGTGATGAGCATCAACGAATTCAACACCAAGTGTGAAACTATCTTATACTCGATGACACTTTGTATCGTCGAGTCATAGATTGCATTCTTAGACGATGTCTCACCCACGAAGAAGAAGAGCTCGTTTTAAACGATTGTCACACCAGATCATGTCGTGGTGATATGTTTGGGTTGGAAACAACCCAAAATATTCTACGTGCAGGATACTTCTAGCCCTCATTAATCAAGGATTGTGTGGAGGTGGTCAATAAGTGTCACCTGTGCCTAGAAATGGGATCTACCACAACCTCTGTCACATAGAGGTCAGTTTTTATCTTCCGAACGCATTTGTCTAGGTGACGCAACCAACAATGTTTCCGAGTATAGTACAGTAATAGAATTGCTACATGATTCTTTGTCACATGGAATTTCGCACCTTCGAGTTTACTTAGATGCTTATTTGGTTGTGTCTCAGTTAAATGGGGTTTACCGTGTTTATTATCCCACTCTTCACCGACGGTTCCTTAGGGTACGTCTCTTAGAATGATCTTTTGATTACATTGCATATATCCATGTTTCTAGCAGATTTAATCATTTAACAAATACTCTAGCTAATAAAGTTTTAGATTGGCATGTTGCTCCCATGTAAAAGAAAAGCACACACATACACATGTAAATACATTTGTAAAAAATGTTATCCATAAAACAAGAAATATGTATATATATATATATATATATATATATATATATATGTCCAAAATAGTGTCATGAGTACAAAAGTGGGCATGGAAGCCTCAAAAGTCATCGGTATACAACATTGGGCTTAAGCCCTCAAAACATATAGTACAAAAAGTTCCCTCGGCATGTAAGTGGTCCAGCGCTATCTAAGTTCTAGGCCTATTGGCCCTACTATAATGAACAATGGCGTTCGCAAGACACTGAAATAAACAGACCCAGGTTTGAGGCACCCCTACTACATGTGGCTTCATAGCCGGGGGAAGATCCTTGATCGTAGCCATAGGAAAAACATGAGTGAGAGCAGTGAGGTTCCTCTCCACTCATCGTAGGACTCTATCAGCCTCTCCAGTTGGGGTTCCTCCTACATATACTATTCCCCCTATTGTTTTTGGTATTTCCTATAGTCGAGGACGACACCTAGTCCAGGAAAAGTTTGTCGATTGAAAAGGTCCCACATATGTACATAACGGATTCATGAGTTAGTACTCTGACACACACATAAAAATGATATATATGAAAATTAAAAATTTAATAATTTCAAAAATATATGTTACTTATATCCCCATGCTCTTCTCCAAGAGGCATAGGCATGTCTGGATCTCTGAGGAAGTTGATCCCTGCATAGGGATAATCCTCTATAACTGGGATATGACATTCCCACCAGTCAAATAATTTGTCATCGAAGGCCTCTACAGTCCTTCCTCCACCCTATCTAGGTAGTAAAATCGCCCACCTTCTCACTACTGGGAAGGAGGCTACATGCCCCTGTACTGTCTCTCTAGGACTGAGACTATGCACCCTCTCAAAGAAAAAGGAACATAAGATGGTACCAAACCTAAATTTATTGTTGGTACACCTACAACACTCTATGAGTTGTCTCTTCATGCATACTATCATGGTAGTACTCCAGTCAAAGATTGTTGCCTCCAAACACTAACCTGCATAGTGCATATGTGCGCATGAGGCATGATGGAGTGTTGCGGATCTAGTAATCCACAAAATGAGGAGTAGAATCACTCATAGAAAGAGGCTGGTGATATTTTGAATAGGCACTTGAGAACCCACTTTCTTAGTACCATCCTCACAATACATACAGTTATAGTCCTCGATGTTTAACAGCCCCAGAGGAAAGGTCCTCAAGTTGACTGGTTCCCCTCTTCTGGAGAGGTTGGTTAGGAAGTAGATATCCTATGTAGTCGGGGTTAGTGATTGACCCTCTAACATAAAATATTTTGTATTAGGGTGTCAATACTCCACAAGAGCGTTAAGCAACCTCGGTTATGCCCTCATAAACGGACACTGGAAGAATTTCCATAAGCCACATTGTTTTAGTGAGGCGATATCCATAGGTTCCTCCTCGACCAATATATCTATCTCCTCGTGATCTCTCTCCCTCCATTGAACATATATCTCGTCACATAAAAATTGGAGAGGAGTTAATACTTGTATTTTTATTTTTTCAATGCAAAGGGAGGTGTACGTGGGTTGTTGACTACACAGTCGCATATGTACGTAGGTTATTTATTACTCTGCCCAAGTACATACACGGGTTGGCCTTGGATTGCCTGCATACACACAGATGCGACCCTTTTACAAGGGCATGCCCCTCCCAAAATTAAAACTGAATAAAAAAGGAAGAATGAAAATGCAAGAGGAAAAATTTTGTACTTACTTGGTCCAAGTAGGAGGGTTTTTCGTCCACCGTAGCTCCCAGAATTCACTCTTTTGATGAAGGGTTTTTTTTTAATTTGTTGTTAATTTCCAATTTGCAATGGTGAAAATGGGCTGTCAACTTTTATTTATAGACTTTTTTGGCCATTTTTTCCCTTTTTTGGTCCCCTTTTTTCACTTTTCCTGGCTTGGTGGCTACTCATGTTCACTTTTGATTTGTCTATTAGTCGTTTCGATACTTTTCTACGTTCAATTTGGTGATTATTTTTGGGATTGGTTACATTTTCATCATCCCTTGGTAAAAGTCATTTTTTCCAATTTTTTGCATATAAGATAGGATTTCACTCCCACTTTTTGCATCTCATTGTATTTTCCACTTTTCCATAGGATCAAACCCACCGAAGTGCGACACATAACCTTATTTGTCACTTTAGAAGTGTCGTAATTAGGTGGTAAAGCCTACCTCTACATGGATGCCCTAGATACATCCTTTGTTGCATTTTTGGTGTCCATATTGTCCTTTTTTACTATAGTCTTGGGAGTCCTTGATTAGTCCTTTCATGATTACATATAGAAGCATCATTCTTCTTTCTAATCATCATTCTTTTCCTTACCCTCGAGACTCCCTAATGAGCAAGCTTTGTTGTATTTCAAGCTTGCTTTAAAATTCAAAAGAAACATCCAACGAGACTGTATTTATTCTTTTCTATCTCATCTGGATTACTTGAGAGAAGTATCTCCCCCGGAGTCTTATTTAAACCCTTTTCATAATCTCTAAAATTGAAAATATTTATGAGGGATATTGTAATTTGTTTCCCTTCACGCTCACCAAAATCAAATTTGAAGACACATTTGTCTAGCGGTAGTTTACCCCTTTTTCAATCTGGATGGCTAATTTTATGAATAAAGGTACACTATAGGAACTTCATTTCGCTGCAAGAGTATTCTCTGGCGTAATTTTAACCCTTTTTCAGGACTGAGGGACTAAATTTTCGAAAAAGGAACATTCTCCTTGGTTTTGGTTTATCACCTTTTTCGGGCCTTGGAGATTACTTACGAAAAAGGAACCCCCCCCGGATTCCATAGTTAAGCTCTTTTCAGACTCCCTAAATTTTAAAATATCGTCGAGTGACCTTTTTCCTTCACACTCGTTAAATTGGTCTAGAAGAACATCTACTTGGAATGAGTTTAACCCTTTTTCCAGCCAGTAAATTATTGCGGAAAAAGGTACGCCTTGGGATATTTGTCTCACCAGGAGATTTATCCTTTGTTACTTTTATACTTTTTTGAGCTAAGGAGACTAAACTCAGAAAAAGGTTGTGAGTCCATAGTTAAGCTGTTTTTAGACTCTTTAAAATTGAAAATATAGTCGAGTGATATTGTCTTTGTCACACTCGTTAAAATGGTTTTGAAAAGACATATTTTCGTTTCAATTTTAACCCTTTTTTGAGCCGATTAGACTAACTACGAAAAAGTTACTCCCTGGAGTCTTCTTTAACATTTTTTCAGACTCTCTAAACATGAAAAAACCACTGAGCTTACCTTATGTGGGATCGTAAAAATTTACATAGAAGGGGTCTTATTGTGTCATGCTTAATTGCATTGTAGGTCTCATCTTTGAATCTTTAGCCTAATGTTGGCTCCATGTTTCTCTCAATTGAACCTTTAAATCATTCCTTATATCAAATCATTGCAACACTTTTTTCCTCTACGATCTGACACCTTGACCCATGGAGGAATTTTTCCCAAGTGTCCTTATCATGCACATGTCTCCTTTCCTTGAGCATCAGTATGTTCCATCCACTTGGAACCAGTTTTCTTGCTTGCAAAACTCGTTCCTCCTTTGTAACATAGCATTCTTTTATTCTTTTTCAAGCTTGTTTAAAAAAATTGAAAAAAACAAAAAAATCAAATATTCTAAAAAGAGGGGACGGGAAATGTACATTCTTTTTTCGGCAGCAAAGATAGTCTCCCTTGGACAAAGCACATCCTTTAGTTTGTTCACAATCATTGGGATATAGTATGACCTTAGGAAGTTTTTCTCGCTACATAGAGATGTGTCCTCCTCCATTTGGTTACTCTTCCAAGCATATGGAGAGTTTGTGATGCCTCCTTTATCACAAACTTATGTGAATGTTACACTACCCGAGTCTGATCATCTTTCGTGATTTTTTCGAAGAGAATTTTTTCCCAACCTGATTCATCCTTTCTGCAGTGTTTCTCTTGACTTTCATGAGTCGTCCATCTCAAGAGTCCAGTCAAGTCTAGATTCAAGATCGACGAAGTTCTATGCCTGATCATCGAGATATTCTAGTATTTTCCCGATGGATTGTTGAATACCTCAGAGTAGTGAGTCTTACACTCCCATTGTACTCCTACCTGAGTTTTGAATATCTTGAAGTTGTTTCTTGAGCTATGAAGACTTAATCTCCAGCTTCAGGCGTCACTAGCTTCTTGAAGATGCATATTATGCTTGTATATCTTCGACTGATTTTGAGATGTATTTCTCATGGATACACTTTATATATTTATATGACATGGATCTGCATTTTATTTGATTGGAAACCAAAATTTAGTTCATCCCAAGCATGGGTATGCCCGCCTCGGAGAGATAATTATTTTTTTGCAGATGGCACCTCCCAAAATCTGGTCCCGGGCTCACTCGATTTTGTGCATTATCACTGGTGAAGATATTGTAATGTATTTCGGCCATCAGTTTCTCTTCTGACCTCACAAATTAGGGGGAATCTATTATATTCCTAAAATTCCCTACTCATTCATACATGGCATTGGCCTTCCTACCTGCACAATTTTCCAAATCACTACTGAGGAAATCTATTTAAAACCCCATTTTTTGGATCATGTACATGCCCTGTTGCACTACTTCCCATGTACATACGCTTGTTTCATGCTATAAAACCCATGTACATATGCTAGTTTCACACTAAACAACCCATGTATACCTCCAAAATTTGCAAAAAATAAAATGTTGCAAGGAATTCAATGGAATTTACAGGCTATTGGAGGTTTCCCAACCAATTCACCTGCTATAGCCCATCCCCCAACCTAATAATTATCATTTTTTCATATAAAAGGAGGTCTTGGGGTATCATTCCACAATCAAGAATCATAACAGTGAAACTCTGCCCAAATTCCCTTTCCCTCCTTGCCCAAGTATTTGCAACCTTTTTTGAGTTCTTTCCTCAACATTCCCTCTCTATCCCTTTTCTCCCATACAACCCCTTCCCTTCCATTGGAGTGACCAACATATTGTGAGAGAAGGAATTTGGAAGGTGCACTTGGAGCATTGTCAAGAGGAGCCCGGACCAGGTTCACGAAGCGTCGGCCTGCAAAGGTTGTAATTTCCAATCTTTGAGTATTGAATAAAAGAATTTGTTTCCCTATCCTAATTGATATATTTATGGATTTTATTTGGTTATGAATAATGAATGATATCTTACCCTAATTGATGAATAGAAATAGAATTTTTGTAGCCTTGTTTTCATAATCATTGATGTGGTTTAGCTTTGGGAGGAGACCATCATCCAAGGAAGTAACGAAGCTCGAGGAGGTCAGCATCAAATGTTTGGATAAAAGGTATTGCTTCTGACTTACTCTTCTATTATTTTATGTTCATCTTTGTGGAATGTTTGGGGTATTGTAGGAATTAGATTGAATTTTAAGGAGTCATTTCTCTGTCTATACTTAGAACCCGGGTATAGTTACAAGGGAATTTTCTCACTAGCACCTAGAACCACCCTGACACCCTTACAAAGTTCTTACAAAACTGTACCTTTTCAATAATTTTATCTATAATTAGGAACAACTCATAAATCTCTAGTTTATTTATTTTGAATAGTTATAGAACCGTTTTCCCTTTCATAATCAACACATAAATCAAACAGAGCACATCCCTATTTGTAATGTTTCTCATGAGTTCCCCTTCTTGTATGTGGATGTGTATCAGTTACATTGTGGACACATTTTGACCATATCAAAGTCCTGTTAGTTACACTTATGTCTAAATAAAGTATGTGGATGCATGACAGTTACATTGTGGAAAAATATCGACCAGATCAAAGTCCTGTTAGTTACACTTTTTTCTAAATAAAGTATGTGGACACACTTCTGTCTAAATTAAGAATATGTATTTTTTCAGTTGCGGCTAGACATTCTTTGACTAAATCAAATGGACCAAATCTTCCAACGAATAAGGTCTAGCTCATATCTTTAAAATTGATGCAAAAATTTACATTCTATATTACTTAGTGCATAGATAAAATGGAAGCGCAAGACTCAAGTTACAAGTCTTCGTCTTGTTTCACTTTCCCTACAGAACGCTCACCCATTTTCCCCATCAAACTGTTAGCAACCCTTGGTGACTCACTCTCTTGACTGCCAAAATTCCACTCATTTCATTGCATTCCACTTTGTCTCTTGTCATAAATAGTTCATCTTGTCACACTCCACTACGACATTCATTTTACTAGCTCAAATAACCCTACATATTTTCATATGTGCAAATTCCACATATTATGTCACAGTCCACTCCATCACACTAGTTTCGTCTCGATCCAAGAGTCATTTTTCATCAACACCTACAAGGGTTATTCAACTTTTTTTTCTTCGATTTTACTTCATACATTCCTTTGGTCATATTTGTGCCTTCCAATATTCCTCTGCATTTATATTTACCTTTAACGCACTTCCACTTCTTGTGCACCATACTATCATGTGTGCCATATTGTTTGTGCACCATGTACATTACTCTTTGACATCAATGACAACATATGTTCAACAAACCCTCCCTTTGTCATTGATGGAAACAAAAATATCCTTCTTCTCTATTTTGAAAGGTGACTACCAAAACAATTCCCTTTATGATAATTTTTTCCCTTTCGATGTGCGCAACTGCAAGTTGAAGTTGCTCCCCCTTTCAATGTGCGCAACTACAAGTTTCCCACCCTTTAAATGTGTTCAACTGCAAGTTGAAGTTTCTCCCCTTTCAATGTGTGCAACTGCAAGTTTCTCCCCCTTTCAATGTTCAAAATTGCCAGATCAATGGCCTTTATGCTATTCTCCCCCTTTAATATCAATGACAATTAAGTACTTGGGATATTCTCTCTTCCATGCCTCTTTACACACATATAACCATCCTTAAATAGAATACCACCAAGAGCCATAGAAAACTTCAATTGTGTGCATCTCCACAAAAGAAAACTTCTCCTTGATACTGTAGAAAATGGGGTACCTTTCGAAGTAGTGAATTGAGCTATTTATTGAAGAATGGAAGATGGGATCACCCCCAATTTTTTTCTGAGATATGCAAAGGGTTCTATGGATAATGGCTTGGTAAAAATATATGAAATCTTCTCTTTGGAAGAAACATACTCTAATTTGACCACCTAATCCTGAACATGTTCTCTGAGAAAATTATATTTGATTGGTTTAGGCTTAGTATTAGAGTGTTGAATAGGATTTTTAGAGAGATTAATAGCGTTTGTATTGTCACACATGGTGGAGACAGGTGTGATAAAAAAAACTTGAATATCCTTGAGATTGTTTTTAATCCAAAACACTTGAGTACAACAGAATGTTGTTGTTATATATTTGGCTTTAGTTGTAGAGAGAGATATGGAGGTTAGTTTCTTATTGAGCCAGGACATTAAACAATTTCCAAGGAAGAATGCTCTTCCACTAGTTATTTTTCTATCATCAATGCTTGTCGCCCAGTATGCATATATATGATCTTTGAGAACGAGGTTTGTGTCTTTTGGATACCACAAGCCATAATCAATAATGCCCTATAAATATCTAAATATTATTTTAACCACAATAACATGAGTTTCCTTAGGATTGGCTTGAAACCTACCTACGAAACCTACTTCTTGTGTGATTTCAGGCCTTGAAGTTGTGAGATAGAGTAAACTACCTATCATATACCTATACATGGTTTGATATATTTATGGATCATCTTCATACTTGTTGAGTTTGCAACTGGTATTCATGGGAGTGCTTACTGGTGCACAATTATCCATGCCAAACTTCTTCAATATTTCCTTGAGATATTTACTTTGAGAAATGAAAATTCCTTTTTCTGATTGATGAATCAGTAAGCCATGGAATAAGGAGAGTTATCCTAACAAGGACATCTCATACTCTTGATGCATTGTAGCTGTAAACTTCTTACTCATTAATTCAATGTTACTGCCAAAAATAATATCATCAACATACACTACAATAATTAATAGATCATTACCTCAAGCTTTGATATATAAGTTGCTATCAGTTGTTCCCTTTTTAAATCCTTACTAGTACAAATACTTGTCAAGTATATAATACCAGACTCTTAGATCATGTTTTAGCCCATACGGGGCTTTCTTTAATCGACAAACATAATCCTTTTTGTTAGTTAGCAGAAAACCTTCTGGTTGCTCCACATAAACTTCTTCCTCAAGGTCACCATTCAAAAATCCTGATTTGACATCCATCTAGTAGACTTTTAATTCTGTGTACCGTGCAAAAGACAAAAACATCATGATAGCTTCAATTCTTGCAACAAGGGTAAATTTTTCTTCAAATTCCACTCCTTTGACTTGAGCATACCCTTTTCAATATACCAATCTAGCCTTATTTCAGACTATCTTTCCATCTTCATTTAACTTTTTTTTGTATACCCATTTAGTTCCAATTGCATTCTTGTCATTTGGTCTTGGAACAAGATCCCAAGTCTTATTTTTCTCTATTTGGTCTAGTTCTTCATTCATGGATTTGACCCAATGGTCATCCTGACTTACTTGTATAAAAAAAAATCGTTCACTCATGGATAGCAGTGCAAAATTTACAGAACTAGATGTATCTTTTAGTTTTCTTCTAGTTTGTACACTTTCTTCCTTGTTTCCAAGAATTTGGCTCTCTAGATGATGTTTTTGAACATACCTTTATGGGGTATTTGGTTGTGATCTTTCCATTCTATCCTCTCCTTATTAATCCTCTTGTTCTCGTTGCTCATATGTTCCAGCGTCTTGTAAGTCATTGTTTATTGGTTCATCATATTGATCATTATGGCGTTGATGTCTCACTAAATGAAGTGGTCCCTCATATACCTTTACATATATGCTCTCAATTATATTATGGAGCCTTTTTTTTTGGCACTTGTATCATTTTATTCTAGAGGAGTATCCTAATAGGATACCTTCATCAGCCCTAGAGTCAAACTTACCTAAGTTGTCTTCATTTTTTTTAATGTATCATTTTCTTCCAAAAATTTTGAAGTTCGTTATTGATGTTGATCTGACATGCCATAGCTCATAAGTGGTTTTATCATTGTTTATGATTATGTGTGGTTTATTGAGAATGTTAATAACAGTTTGAAAAACTTCTCCCCAAAAAGTTTTGGGTACTTATGATTCATCAAGCATGGCCTTGGCCATTTCTTGAATTGTTTTATTCATTCTTTATACTACTCCATTCTGTTGAGGGGTTCTAGCAATAGCTAATTGTCTCTTGATCCCATTATTTTCATAGTAATTGTTGAATTCATCAAAAGTGAATTATCCTCCTCTGTCTTATCTTAGGCACTTTATTTTTTAATCCATTTCATTTTCTACCACTACTTTGAAGATTTTAAATTTTTCAAAAGCCTCAAGTTTATGCTTCAACAATCCAACCCAAATCATTATGGTATAGTCATCAATTAACAAAATGAAATATATTTCACCTAAAGGTGATTGTGTACTATTAGGGCCACAAATATCTATATGAATCAACCCAAGAGGTTGAGTGGTGGACTATTCTCTTGCCTTGAATTGAACTCTTGATTGCTTTCCAAATTGACATTACTTACATAAATTATTCTTGGGTTTGGAAATGTTGGGAATATCTCTCACAACATGTTTTCTTCCTAGCTTAAAAACATGATTAAAGATAATATTACCTATTATTTTGTGTCAAATCCATCTCTCATCATTTTTACCAATGGATCATTTTTCTTTGCCTTCTTCTAGAACATACACATTCCTTGAAGTTTTGATTTTTTTTACAACAGTCTTCCCTATATTTCCATGCATAACTTTACAACCTTTTGAATGAAAGAGAACATTGTGTCATTAATCACACATTTGACTTACACTCAACAAGTTATGTTTTATACCATCTACATACAACACATTTTGTGCTTTGGTCTTTCCCTTATTATATTCATCTAGTACAACAATTCCTTTTCCTCTAATTCTAGTTGGAGCATTGTTTCTAACAGTAACATTACCACATTTTTAATTTAGGAAGTAAAACTTACTCTTGTCTCATATCATGTGCTTGGAGCAATCGTTGTCAATATATGATTGATTTTCTTGATTTTTGGAATATAGAGTCATTCCACAATTTTCTTTGTTTTTTTTGTCTTCCTCTAAACCTTGGTAAAATCTTCTTCTCTAATAGGCAACATCTTTCTTATGCATTCACTTTCCTTATGTCCAAAATTATTGCATATGTGGCATTCGATGTCATTTAGTAAAAGGGAGAAGACATTTTGATACATAGACATTCGAGGCTTATTGAATCTCATTCCTACATTTTTGGTATGTCTTAAAGTCATGCAACTCACAACCTTGTGTCCAAAGTTTCAACAAGAGAAATAATATCCTTAGGAAAAATTTGGATTCCTTGGAATGAAAAACTTACTTGTAGGAATCGTTCTTTGTCTTCCATCTTGATAAGATTCAAGCACCTTGTTGAGGAAAAGATATGAATTGATCTTACTCGAGCATTTTCATACTTTACTTGGATAAATAGAAGTAGACGGGAATATCACCCTATGTTTATATGCAACAAAATAACATCCTAACTCACAAGTATTAATTATGAGTGCTTAGGCTAGTCTTTTATCAACAAAAAATATTGTTGGAAATTCACTTTTTATGTAATTTTCTGAATATAACAGTTGCTGAAATAAATGTAAGAACAAAAGTAAAGACACCAAGATAATAATAAATAAAGTTGAGACATAAAGCAATCCTTTATTTCATTCCAATTCACCAAAGATTCATTTTCTTTACAAAATCTCATACATAAATCTTGGACCAAAGTCAAACTTAGACATCCCCAATGGAACATACAAAAGGACCTCTGATAGAAAACCAAAAATGAACTCTAAAAGTTGGATCAGCTGCCACAGATTGTTGCCCACTCGACTCTACACAATAGCCTTTTATCATTCATGAAAATTAATTCACAAATAGGCAAGTCTACACAGACTATCAAAGATAGATCAACACCTCTAAAAAACAAGTGTCTGAATGATTTGATTCAGCTCTGAATATTGTTGTCTACAATAAGACCCTTTTATCACAAAAGAGAATTAGGCTGTGATGAATATATGAATGGATGAAAATTGAACTATCTCAACATAAACTCAAAGAGAAAACCTTAGCATGATTCTGCTTCTATCCTCCTCTTGTTCCTCCCTTTCCTTTTTCTTTTAACAAGTTAGAATTGGTTAAAGTAGTTAAACCAACTCATTAGTTAAGTTAATTAAAATACTCAACTAACTTTAGTTAGGGGTAAAAGTAATAATCATAATAAGGGTCATAAATAAATAATAACTAGTAGGTGGGACCCCTTGTGACTCCCTTTAGTTCGTAACAATCATAACATAACCATTAGTTAAGAAAAACACACCTCCTTGTGTCTCCCATCAACATATTTACTTTTGGCAATTTTAGCTCATGAAATTTGAAATTATTTCAAAAATAATACTCATATATCCAAAAATAAAAACATGTTGTCCAAAGATCCATGAAGTCAACTATCATAAAACAATAGATAACACAAAACTCAAAAGACATATTTCCCAGTCTCTGATGCAACCCTTCCTTGGTTGTTGTTGTCACCTCTTGATTTTCCTGAATTCACCTTTGGTTGTGCAGATCCTTTAGGCTTGATCTCGCTGATCATGTGGGAACAATCGTCCCTCAAATGCATCCAGGAAGAAATGCATTTATCGGAGTTATTGGAGGGTGAGGAAGGGGTAGCAGTGGCTTTTCCTTTATCAAGTGCATGGTGGGCTTCAACCTTCAATCTCTTGCTAGCATGGGAGGATTTCACTGGTGAGTGGTTAGGGGTATCTTGGACAATGGGGTTCAAAGGTGGAGGAGTAGGAAAAGACAATTTGGGCCAGCCACGATGTTGGGAGACTGTCAGGTGGACAATATCCTGCCATCCATCATTTTTCAGGGACCTCATGTTGTAAGGAGACATGAGGAGGTACAAGGATACCAGGGGCTTGTGGGGCTTGGAAAGGAGGCCTTTCAAGCCTAGTTTGGACTATTCCCTACCCAATCCAATCAAAGAATCTAACATGAAACATTTGGACAAGCTCTTCTAAATTAGCATCAAAATGTATAGAGAACCTGGGCCTTCTTGGGCCTTGGTTCCAGTTACTTCTACCTCTGTTTCCTCGACCATAGCTTCCTCAACTGAAAAAACTCATCCTCCATGTGTATTCGATAAGAAAATAGTCTTTTAAATAACCATGCATGAAAACTCTTAAAAATATGAAATAGATTTGGTTCATAATGTATCAGACTCATGCAATCCAATCCATACAAATTGTTTTATTGTTAATCAATGAGCAGGGGGGTGAAAAAGGGTTCAAGGATACATGGGGGGTTTGTATTTAGCGAAAATATGATATAATGAAAGGGGAGAAGACATGGTCACTACTCAATGACAATAACGATCAACTGTAAGCAAACCAATAAAACCTCACTACAATCCACATAAGACACTGCCACTTTCATCCATTTTAACATAGAAATTCTCTTGATTGTAATCAATCTCAGAACAGGGAGTGAAAAAATGAATATGGGATATGTGAAGGGTTTGTATTTAGTGAAAAAATGAGATAATGGGAGGGGAGGATAACGATTATTGTTCATGAAATTAATCAATTGATCCATAAAACATTCTGCACTAAGAATAGATTCACCAACCAACAATCATCATGATTGAATAACAATTACTGTGTACTTAACTAGTTCACTGTCCAATAATCAAATATCCAACATAGAGCCATCACAATATAGTAAGTACTCCACATAATTTGTGATAGTTTTTGTTTCCTTCATTCACACACTCTGCATTTTATAACAACTTACGAACAGTACCTAATTCCAATTCGTAACTATCAAAATCAACCACTACCCACTCATTCATTCAATCCACAATAATACTCAAAAGTCATGTTTTCAAATTAACAATGAAGTCACTATCACTACAATCGGGCCCAACATTTAAATGCAATGGCATTCATTGAACATATATGACAGAAACAAAAACCAATCAAGACCGAAATGCCACACCCAAAATGACAATTAACATACAACCCATAGTCACCATTCAGACCCATCTTATGCACAGGGTATTTCTCCCAGGCAATGTAACTCTGCCATTGTAAAAGAAAAACAATTCAATGTGACTTGAAAGATGGGCTACCTATCCAACACAATTGTCATCAACAACATGCATGTTTTAACAAGTGATCGATTGTAATAAATAAACATGATTAAAACTTTTGTGGGTGCCCTTGAGTGTGAAAACCAAGCTATCCATACTACACATAGTGTGCAACTAACAAAATCCATGGTGCAACATTTCCACTTAACACAATGAAAACACACAGTCGCGATAATAACTCAACATATCGTGTTGAGCTATCAATTTAATCACACTGTGATCAATCATGTTGTGCGTGCTCAGGCTTATTCAACCAACAAGACAAAGATGCAGTGGATATACTTCCTACAGTCATCCATTTCAGTAGTCATTTGGCCCCAAAGAAACCCATAGTTACCACAACCATAAATTATTTGAAAAAACACAACGGGACATGAGCAACGTCAAGCATTTCCACCAATGCTAGCTAAATATCCAAACAATCCTTAGTGCAAATACCAGTGACTATGTATCAACCAACCAATTCATTACTATCATAAAATCAATCGACCTAAGAAGTTGTGACAACCATGCATACCCACGCATCCATTCGAATTGGGGCAACGTCCCTTCCCATTAAACAATAATGAGTTATCAACATAAGGAGAGCGACTTTGTAACTTGAGTTGTATAGATAACAAGTAGGGTTTACTGACATTATATAGAGGAAGTAACTAAATGTGAAACCAACACGACTACCATATAGCCAACTAGATGGGTTTGTACTCAAATATGACAATCGGCAATATACAACCATCCAACAATCAAGTGGTAAACCCAACAGACCAGGATGGTGTTCCATGTCAACCCTCAGACCTGTGGAGTTAAAGGTTCGCACTATGACTAACACAGGAGAGCTAGAGCCAACTTTCTTCAATGGTGAAAAACCCCGACACCAACAATGCATACACAGAGGGAACCACAAATTATTCGTGGATAGATAAAAAGTCTCGAGACATGAGTGATACCAGAAAGGAGCGGGGCTCTGACCTGGTCGATAGTGATGCTTAATGTGTGCAGGGTGTAACCCTTGTGTCCCTTAAAAAAACCACAACATTGAGGTGATGACAAGGCCGAGTAAGAACAAGAGAGCCCATTTTGTGGCCTTTAGTGATGGAAACAACCATTTCCCAAATGAACAAAACACAGGGATGAAGAGTGCATTCATCCATTAAACAGGTAACTAACCACCCAATACTAAACAAAAATTTCCAACCAAACAACAGTGATAACAAATAGCTATCACTCAGGAAGACTAATAACCTCAACGAACTCAAAATTATTACAAGAAGAACCATCCATTTTTCATTCAAGAACCAAAATTTCACACAGTTGCAATGCTTAGGAAAAACAAAAACCCATACACCTAAGCCAGTAATCATTTCATAAACAGAGTGAAGTCAATAATGGCCAAAAAAAGTACATACCTGTTAATCGAATTCCTTAAAATGAGAGCTCACCGAGTGGTTCCACCCAGCTAAAATTTTGGAGCAAATACATAGCAGCAAGATCGAACAATAACCCGACTAGGGTGGCGGCCAATGGGAAGAGTAAAGGTGACATGCAATACATGCATGTATCCTCCACCCACATCGCATTAACTCAACAATACATGCCAACAAATTCTCCATTAACCATTAATCAAACCATGTATCGAAAACATCACCATATTAAAATCCAATAGCATGACTTATGCCATAACATAATTTGAATCCCATATAATTAAACCATTTTCATAACCAATAGCACCATTAACTTGCCAAATGCACCATCAACATTTCATATCATATGCGTACTAACCATATAACTCAATCAAAATTTCATATCCATTTTCTTGCTAGCTAGGGTTTAACTATAATCACCAAGTATTTCCATGCATGTAGTATAGTTAGGATAGATTTAAAATCTTCCTTTGCGATTGTTTTTTATTTCTTTTAAGTTATTCACATGTGATATTGCAGAACTAAGTCCCCTTCCCTTGCATTTTTTCTAGTATTTTGCCTCTCTCAAAACTGCCCTTCATGTAATTTCACTAATATGTTTGTTATGCAGGTGCGATAAGAACAGACAGCAGTGACATTGGTGAATAGCATAGGTTGTAGTAACATAAGGAATCAACCCTTCCTAAGCTCAATTTATAACCAATAACAACAAGATATTCATCAACCATGTGTCGCACATCATCTCAACATAAAAAAATGAACAGATATGCTCTCCAATCATTCAAGGGGGTCCCACCTACTAGTATTATTTAGCATTTATAATAATAGGCTTTAGCAACACTTTGCGGGCAAAAATTCATTGATGTTTTCAATCGTCAACAAACTAGCGACTCCACAAGTAAATTTGTTTGTAACAGATTTAGAAATCAGGACTCATGGTTTCGTGGACCAAAATAGTAGGCCAAGAAGACATAACTCGGATGATTATGCAACAGGGGGAAGTGAGCAGATTTAATGGAAAGATGATCGGGAATTTGGGATTAATTCATGAAAAGTTTTAAGTATGAGGGGTTTTACCACTGTATACATAATCACTTGACTAGAATTTTCTCTATAATTTTTAGGAGGAAAACCTTCTAAACTTTTTCTTTACAATCTCAATGGGTGAAGAAAAGGCAAGAAGAAGCGAGAGATAGCCAACTCTTTACAGGACAACATCGGAAAAATATAACAATTTCAAGGGTCCTTCAGAGGAGCATCATAACATCTGTGTAAGCTTGATTGTTATTAACTAACAATGCTTTGCAAGAGTGTCATTGTGGCAAAATTGATCCAACATCCTATTTGACCAAATTTATTAAAAGATAAGAAGAAACCAAATCCTGACATAATTAAAATGCAAAACTAAAACAACAGCAATAAAAGACAGAAATGAAGCGCAATAGGGAAAAAAAAAAAAAACGTAACTTAGAAAGAAGAACTCAAAGTACTGTGAAACAAAGAAAAGAAGCTCAAAAGTTGAAAGTAGAGATAGGCTACTAGTATACATAAATTCAATCTTCATTAGAACCCTTTCACGCTGGTCCTTTGCAATACTTCAAGCGAGGACTGTTAATGTTGTAGGAAAACCATTGTCTTTGTAATTCCTTTAAAATTTCTGAGTTAGTGTCCAAGAAAAACGTAATCTGGAAATGACCCAACACCTGAAATTATGGTGTAATTACCAGCCCCTTGATGCATACAATTAAATCATCAAGATAAGCATGGAGACTGGCCAATTCATTAAAATCCATGTGTATTGGCCTTTTAAGGGTGGTACTTGCATCAAATAAGCTAGAAGGCAGGTAGTTGTAAGACATAGTATCGTAACTTGTAATAAGAGTGGTTTTGTGGAAATTTTCCCTTTCTACTTTGATTTTATTGTAGCCAAGCCAACTGTCAAGTAAGGGCTCCAAATATGACTCTACAACCTATTGCAGAAACATTTCCATACTGAGAGGAGGGAAAGGGTTTCTCATAATTGATTTTCTGAAAGTTCAAAGACTAATGCAGGTTCTAATATTATCATTGGTCTTTGAATAAGTTTCCCAATTGGAAACCCATTCAGGGTGGACTAAAAAAAACATTTTAGTCCTTAAGAAATCTCTCAACTCCCTTCGAAAGGTTGCTTTTAGTGCAGAGTTAACAAGTCCTTGTTTTTGCCTAGCTGATTTTATAGCACATTGAACAAGACCTGGATCAAAACCACGAAGATCCACATTAAACCAAGAAAAAACATTTTGAAATCCACCAAGTAACTAGACATACCTCATCTCTTCTTTATCAGAACCCTAGACATTCATTTTAATGTTCATTGAAGATCCAGGTGTTCTAATGTTCATGGATATGGTTTCAACCACCTTCTTTTGTAACTCCTCTCCTTTCTATTTTTCTTTGTTGCCTATAATACTCAATGAAAACAAACCCTCGAGAGGAGTTAAACCCTTAGGAATCTTATTGTTTTATGTAGATATAATCTCCCCGGGCTTAAGAGGTTCATTTTGAATGACAGCACAAATGCTGTCATTGTTAGGGATGGCCTTCCAAAATTCTTCATTTTCATAAATGAATGGATGATGCAGAGATTGGAAAGCACAATCAGGCCAGCAAGGAAAGAGTTTTTGAGTAGGCAACAAATATACATAATCGATCAGCTATCGAATTCAACTCATTCTTAACATGGGTGATGTTGAAATATAGAAGGTTCAAGACAAGTGCCCAAACAGTTTGGGAGTATTGTTCCATCATCTTGTCGCTAGGAGAGAAAGTCTTACGTATCAAGTTTACAACAAGATCATAATTTATGAAAACTGAAAGGTGACCACAACCAAGATTAAGGGCATTCTCAATGCCTAACAACAAAGCTTCAAATTCAGCGGCATTGTTTGAACAAACAAACTCCAACCTGTATGATATATTATGAATTTTTCATGCAGGGGAAACCAAGATAATACCATCCCCGTTACCTTCATTAGAGTGTGAACCATCAAAGTGCATACGCCATAATTTGTCATATGAATCGATTCCTTCCAGAGGAATATTATCCTCTTCAGCAAATATGGAATACACTCCTACGTCTTCTTCGATATAGTTTACACTAGATTGTGGAACACCCTCTATGTAGGGTGAGATTCTTCCTTCTCTAAGGACTATAATATTCTTACCATTATGAGCAATGGATAAATGTGTCCCATCGAGTGAGAGGTATCCAGCTGCTAGGGATTTCCAATCTCTCCCCAAGATAATTGAATAATTTCTCACAGGCATATCAATCACCTGAATGTTTAGGGTTGCCCTTATCTCAGGATGAGCGCATAAAACCAAGGTTACATATTTAATCTTGCCTATGGTTGTTTGGTGTAGACTATTATAAGAGAGCATGCTTCTGGAATTTTCGTTTGTACAAGACAAGCCTAGCTCTTCCATAATAATATTCAACATCACACTTGGGCCCGAACCACCATCAATGAGGAAACAATGGGCAATGTTATCCATGATCTTTACAGAAATATAAAAAGGGGGAATTTTTACAAGGTATATAAATTTATGTACACCTACTTTATTTACAAAAGAATCCTCTTCGTCTACCTCTTCGGAAAGATTGGCTACAACGGAAGCTTTTCCTTCCATGAATTGTTTCAAATGCATCTGTTGTTTAGGGATGGAAACCATGTCTAGGAGGGTTTCATATGCTTTGATGTTGACCAATTGATTCAGGATATTGTATTTGGAAGAGGGAAGAGGGGGGGGTGATTCTTTGAACCTTAGGAATTTTAGGAACCTGGGGTGTAGCAGCAGCTGAGGATGAGCTCGGGCTAGAAGGATTATGAGGAGGATCAAATTTACCCTTGGGAGCATAGGCTTTGTTCCTAGTTTTAATTACCATGACATCCTCTAGCTCTGCAAAGTCTAGGATAGTGATAGTAGCTTCTGGTATCTTACCAAAGATATTATCTTTGGCACTCTTCTTTACCTCACATGTGGTTTCTTCTTGGTGCTCTTCGCAAAAGTTACACCAACTTCGAGGCAGGATAGCCTTAGGCTAAAAATTGTTTTCAACTGGATTTCTAAAGGGGGGTGTAGAAGAGGATGAAGCTCCAAGGGTGAGAGGGGAAACAATTCCCTTCCACTCAAATTCTATCATGCAATTGTTCATATCTTGTACTATCTATAAGAGAGTGGACATGCATGTTTGTCTAATGGATTCTCCCTGGGGAAGACCAGTTCTTTCAAGCTATTCTTCATACTCTGAACAGGTATGTAGAGTGGAACCAACATTATCGATGGCCTTTTCCTCAGGCCTATGATGGTAAGGAGAAGGCAATGCATTGTAGTAATGCATGAAAGTGGCTTGGTTCTATGGGAAGATGAGTTTGGGTATTTGATTGTACAACTTGGTGAAATGCAAGTTGAAAGACTGGATGGTCTCACCATATTTATAAGTGACATTATTCTATTCCCTTAACTTCTTGACGGGGCTTTTGGATTTCCCATAAGTGGATCGGAACCAATATATTAAATCCTCTCAAGTAGACATGATCTTAGGAGGAAGGTCAAATAAGTCGGTCTTAGCCTTTCCTTCCAAGGAATTGACAAACAAGCACTTGCAAGTTTCATTGTCGTTAGCCCCTATGTTATGACAAGCATTAGAAAATGCCACTAGGTGTTCATTGGTACTGACAGTGTTATTTCCTGAAAACTTAGTCAAATTCTCTTTAAACTTCGGGAGTGGGCGAGTAGCAGGTGCTAGGTTAAGAGGAGAGGAAACATGCCACGGTGTGGTTGTGGCATATTCTTCGAACTAAAAAATCCCATACTTTTTAATGACTTTGGTGGGGTTTGTAGTAGATTGGACAGGGATATGGTGGTTGTACAAGATACCAATCACTGAAGATGATGAATATTGGGAAGATGAAGCACTTCTAGTACCACCAGAACCACCACTAGATGTCATCTTGTGGATGATAGATGAGGAAAAGAAAAATGAGATGGATGAATCAGATAAAGTCTTCCTTAGAGAACTTTGTTGGAAAAATAACACCATGTTTCTTCTTCCTATTTCAGCAATAGGACTGATTTCAGGTGACAAGCCTCTTCTTCTTCTAGAAGCACGAGAATCTAGGTACATGAAAGAAAGGCCAAAACTAAAGAAACAAAAGGTTACTATTGATTTCTAGGCTACCTACATATAGCTTCCAATTGTTCTTGAACACTAATATCTCGTTCAATTTATGCCCAAGAACGGTTAAGCTCAGCACGGGTCCTAGCAGTGTCTAAAATGGTATGAAATAGATTCAAAGAAATGTTGATCTGGTCTTGGAGACCGGGCTCAAGATTGGGATGCCTTGCAACAGGAACAATCATGAATAGAAAAAAAGTCAAAGAATCAATAACAGAAAAAGAAAGATATATCGATGAAAATCGAGTATAAAAATTAACCGGAGAGATATCGAAGATCTCCCCAGTATGGTCGCCAAATAAATGTTGAGGAAAATATATGAATTGATCTTACTCAAGCATTTTCAGACTTTACTTGGCTAAATCAAAGTAGAAGGGAATATCACACTATGTTTATAGCCAACAAAATAACATCCTAACTCACAAGTATTAATTACGAGTGCTTAGGCTAGTCTTTTATCAACAAAAAATCTTGTTGGAAATTCACTTTTTATGTAATTTTTTGAATATAACAGTTGATGAAATAAATGTAATAAAATAAGTAAAGACACCAAGATAATAATCAAGACAGTTGAGACATAAAGAAATCTTTTATTTCATTCCAATTCACCAAAGAGTCATTTTCTTTACAAAATCTCATACATAAATCTTGGACCAAAGTCAAACTTAGACATCCTTGATGGAACATACAAAAGGACCTATGACAGAAAACAAAAACTAAACTCTAAAAGAGGGATCAGCTTGCCACAGATTGTTTCCCACTTGACTCTGCACAATATCCTTTATCAGTCATGAAAATTAATTCACACACAAACAAGTCTACACAGACTATCAAAGATAGATCAACACCTCTGAAAAACAAGTGTCTGAATGATTTGATTCAGCCCTGAATATTATTGTCTACAATAAGACCCTGCTATCACAAAAGAGAATTAGGCTATGATGAATATATGAATGAATGAAAATTGAACTATCTCAACATAAACTCAAAGAGCAAACCTTAGCATGCTTATGCTTCTATCCTCCTCTTGTTCTTCCCTTTCCTTTTTCTTTTAACAAGTTAGAATTGGTTAAAGTAGTTAAACCAACTCATTAGTTAAGTTAATTAAAAGACTCAACTAACTTTAGTTAGGGGGGGAAGTAATAATCATAATAAGGGTCATAAATAAATAATAACTAGTAGGTGGGACCCCTTGTGACTCCCTTTAGTTCATAAAAATCATAACATAACCATTAGTTAAGCAAAACACACCTCCTTGTGTCTCCCATCAACATATTTACTTTTGGCAATTTTAGCTCATGAAATTTGAAATTATTTCAAAAATAATACTCATATATCCAAAAATAAAAACATGTTGTCCAAAGATCCATGAAGTCAACTGTCATAAAACAATAGATAACACAAAAATCAAAAGCCATATTTCCCAGTCTCTGATGCAACCCTTCCTTGGTTGTTGTTGTCACCTCTTGATTTTCCTGAATTCCCCTTTGGATTTTGTGAAGAGCCTTTAGGCTTGATCTCCCTGATCATGTGGGAACAATTGTCTCTCAAATGCATCCGGGAAGACATGGATTTATCGAAGTCATTAGAGGGTGAGGAAGGGGCAGCAGTGGCTTTTCCTTTATCAAGTGCATGGTGGGATTCAGTCTTCAATCTCTTGCTAGCATGGGAGGATTGCACTGGCGAGTGGTTAGAGGCAGCTTGGACAATGGGGTTCAAAGGTGGAGGAGCAGGAAAAGACAAGTTGGTCCAGCCACGATGTTGGGAGACTATCGGGTGGAAAATCTCCTTCCATCCATCATTTTTAGGGACCTCAGGTTGTAAGGAGACATGAGGCGGTAAAGGGATATCGAGGGCTTGCGGGGCTTGGAAAGGAGGACTTTTAGGCCTAGGTCATACTATTCCCTACCCAATACAATCAAATCATCTGGCATGAAACATTTGGCCAATCTCTTCTGAATCAGCGTCAAAATGTATAGAGAACCTAGGCCTTCTTGGGCCTCAATTCTAGTTACCTCTACCTCTGTTTCTTCAGCCATAGATTCCTCGAATAATAAAAGTCATCCTACATGTGTAATCGATTAGAAAATAGTATTTTAAATAACCATGCATGACATATCTTAAAAATATGAAATAGATTCGGCTCAGAATGTATCAGACTCATGCAATCCAATCCATAAAAAATGTTTTATTGTTAATCAACGAGCAGGGGGGTGAAAAAGGGTTCAGGGATACATGGGGGGTTTGTATTTAGCGGAAATATGATATAATGAAAGGGGATAAGACATGGTCACTACTCAATGACAACAACAATCAACTGTAAGCAAACCAATAAAACCTCACTGCAATCCACACAAGACACTCGCACTTTCATCCATTTTAACATATAAATTCTCTTGACTGTAATCAATCTCAGAATAGGGAGTGAAAAAATGAATATGGGATATGTGAAGGGTATGTATTTAGTGAAAAAATGAGATAATGGGAGGGGAGGATAACGATTGTTGTTCATGAAATTAATCAAGTGATCCATAAAACATTCTGCAGTAAGAATAGATGCACCAACTAACAATCATCATGATCAAATAAAAATTACTGTGTACTTAACTAGTTCATTGTCCAATAATCAAATATCCAACACAGTGCCATCACAAAACAGTAACTACTCCACATAATTTGTGAGAGGTTGTGTTCCCTTCATTCACACACTCTTCATTTTATAACAACTTACGAACATTACCTAATTTCAATATGTAACTATCAAAATCAACCACTGCCCATGCATTCCTTCAATCAACAATAATACTCAAAAGTCGTGTTTTCAAATTAACAATGAAGTCATTATCATTGTAATCGGTCCCAAAATTTAAATGCAGTGACATTCGTTGAATATATATGACAACAACAAAAAATAATCAAGACCAAAATTCCACACCCGAAATGACAATTAACATACAACCCACAGTCACCATTCAGACCCATCTTATGCACAGGGTATTTCTCCCAGGCATTGTAACTCTACCACTGTAAAATAAAAACAATTCAATGTGACTTGAAAGCTAGGCCACCTATCCAACATGATTGTCATCAACAACATGCATGTTTTAACAAGTGGTTGATTGCAATAAATAAACATGCTTAAACATTTTATGGGTGCCCCTAAGTGTGAAAACCAAGCTATCCATACTACACACAGTGCGCAACTAACAAACTCCATGGTGCAACATTTCCACTTAACACAATCAAAACACATAGTCACGATAATAACTCAACATATCGTGTTGATCTATCAATTTAATCACATTGTGATCGATCATGTTGTGCACACTCAGGCTTATTCAACCAACAACACAAAGATGCAGTGGATATACTTCCTACAGTCATCCAGTTCAGTAGTCGTTCTGCCCCAAAGAAACCCGTAGTTACCATGACCATGAATTATTTGCAAAAACACAATGGGACATGAGAAACGTCAAGCATTTCCACCAATGCTAGCTAAACATCCAAACAATCCTTAGTGAAAATACCAGTGACTGTGTAGCAACCAACCAATTCATTACTTTTGTAAAATTAATCGACCTAACAAGTTTTGAAAACTATGCATACCCATGCATCCATTCGAATTGGGGCAGTGTCCCTTCCCATTAAACAATACTGAGTTATCAACATAAGTATAGAGACTGTGTAACTTGAGTTTTGCAGATAAGAAGTAGGGTTTACTAATGCAACACGACTTCTATATGGCCAACTGGATGGGTCTATACTCAAATATAGTCGGAAATATACAACCATCCAAAAATCAAGTGGTAAACCCAATAGGCCAGGCTGGTGTTCCATGTCAACCCTCGGACCTGTAGAGTTAAAGTTTCGCACTGTGACTAACACAGGAGAGCTAGAGCCAACTTTCTTCAATGGTGAAAAACCTTGATACCAACAATGCATACATGGAGGGAACCACAAATTATTCGCGAATAGATAACAAGACAGAAGGGATACCACAAAGGAGCGGGGCTCCAACCCAACCGATAGTGATGATTAACACGTGCAGGGTGTAACCATTGTGGTGCTTAAAACAACTACAACATTGAGGTGATGAAAAGGACGAGTAAGAATAGGAGAGCCCATTTCATGGCCTTTAGTGATGGAAACAACCATTTCCCAAATGAACAAAACACAGGGATGAAGAGTGCCTTCAACCATTAAACCCATGAAAGCTAGAGACTGGAGTTAGAGATAGTGCGTGAAAGTAACTAACTACCCAAGAATAAAAAAAACCTTCCAACCAAACAGTAGTGATAACAAATAGCTATCACTCAGGAAGACCAATAACCTCGATGAACTCAAAATTATTACAAGAAGAACCATCCATTTTTCATTCAAGAACCAAAATTTCACATAGTTGCAATGCTTACGAAAAACACAAACCCATACACCTGAGCCAGTAATCATTTCATAACCAGAGCAAAGTCAAGAATGGCCAAAAAAAGGACATACCTATTAATCGAATTCCTTAAAACGAGAGTTGGTCGAGCGGTTCCACCCTTCTAAAATTTCGGAGCATATAAACAGCAGCGAGATCGAACAATAGCCTGACTAGGGTGGTGGCCAACGGAAAGAGTAAAGGTGACGTGCAGTAAATTCACGTCGCCTCCACCCACTTCTCATTAACTCAACAGTACATGCCAACAAATTCTCCATTAACCATTAATAAAACCATGTATCGAAAAAATCACCATATTAAAAGCCAATAGCACAACTTATGCCATAACATAATTTGAATCCCATATAATTCAACCATTTTCATAACCAATAGCACCATTAACTTGCCAAATGCGCCATCAACATTTCATATCATATGCATACTAACCATATAACTCAATCAAAATTTGATATCCATTTTCTTGCTAGCTAGGCTTTAACTATAATCCCCAAGTATTTACATGCATTTAGTTTGGTTAGAATAGCTTTAAAGTATTCCTTTGCGATTGTTTCTCATTTATTTTAAGTTATTCACATGTGATATTGCATAACTAAGTCCCCTTACCTTGCATTTTTTCTATTATTTTGCCTCTCTCAAAACTGCCCTTCATGTAATTTCACTAATATGTTTGTTATGCAGGTGAGATAAGAACAGACAACAATGACATTGGTGAATAGCATAGGATGTAGTAACATAAGGAATCAACCCTTCCTAAGATCAATTTGTAACCATTAACAATAAGATCTTCATCAACCATGTGTCGCACATCATCTCAACATCAAAAAAATGAACAAATCTGCTCTCCAATAGTTTAAGGGGGTCCCACCTACTAGTATTATTTAGCATTTATAATAATAGGATTTAGCAATACTTTGCGGGTGAAACTTCGTTGACGTTTTCAATCGTCAACACACTTGTTTCTTCCTTGATTCATATTTGTTTTCATAGTTGGGTTGATCCAATTCTGACTGCTTCTTCTTATCATCTTTTGATTTGTTAGCATGACCGTTGAGAGCATTTGCATAACTTGTGGGTTTCTCACTAGTTGACATGTTGGTGCTTGATTCACCTTTGACAATTTTTGAACTTTATTTATATTCTATCCATGTCTTTTCATCTGGTGATCTCTAATTTTTGAGAAGGTTACATAGAGTTTCCGATACTTTTATGAATTTCATTTGATTCTTGGATTCTGATAGATCCTTTCTTAAGGCAACTATTTCTACTTCTAGTTTTTTATAGATGTTCTTTTTTTCTTTTATCTGATTCATCAACATTTCTTCCCTTCTTGTGGCCTCTTCTAGATGGATATTTAAAATTATTATATCTGCGTTGATCTCATTGTATTTCATTATAAAAATGTAACTGTTATTTTCCTAGTCTCTTATTTTTCTTGAGTCGGGAGATTTCCTCCAAAGCACTAATGAGTTCTCCTTCCATGTCTACTAGAGCTTCACATTCTTCTGTGTTTATTTTTTCTTGATCATATTTGTGTTTCTCCAAATCCATGAGAAGTTATTCATATTGAATTATATCTAACTCATATTCTTCTTATTCAATGTATGAAAAGATATCATTATCCTCTTTTGAATAAAAATTGTTCCTTTTAAAAGACTTTTTCTTTTTAAACTCCCTGGGTTTGTCCTTGCCTTTTCTTTCTTTTTCATTGGTTTTGTTTTCTTTGAAAGTAAATTTAGATGAAAAATGACCAACTTTACCACAATGAAAGCATTTAAACAGTAACATACCTTTATATTTTCCGAAACCCCTCTTCAGTTTCCTTACAAAGTTATCTTCTTCTTCATTTGAGAAGTGTTTTGATGAATCATGATCTTCAGATGTTAATGATTTGACTGATGCCTTGAAGATTGTGTCATTTAGATACGGTTGTTATTTCTTAGTCCTCATCTCATAAGAAGTTAGAATTCCATGGAGCCTATCCATAGTCAGTTTATCTAGTTCATGCATCTCTTCTATAGTAGAAACCTTTGCATCAAGTATTGAGGGAAGAGATATCAATACCTTATGAACTATTATAGCTTCTTCAATATTTTCACCTAGCCCTTTCATAGTGTTTATAGTCTCATCTACTCTGAGAAAGAAACCTGCAATATTTTCATATTCACTCATTCTTAGGATTTCAAATTGCATTATGTAAGCTTGAAATTTGGCCAACTTTACTTTCTTGTCTTCTTCATAAATGTTTACCAATTTGTCCCATATCTCCTTTGCGAATTCCAACTACATTACTTTGACAAAAAAAAAAATTGCAAGTCCTCCTTGGATGTCATTCATAGCTATTGAATTATTGTAGTAGTTTTTCTTACCATCTTCATCTGTTGGAATATTAATTGGTATTTTATAACCATCTACCACAATCTACCGAACTTCCATGCCAAGAGACATCAAGTAGGTCTGCATTCTGATTTTCCAAAATGCAATTTTTTTTCCATTAAACATGGGAGGTATGGTTGAATAAGAAAAGGAATTTTGAATTGCCATACTTTATATGTGATATTCCTTCTAGATATTAGGTTGTTACTGAAGGAACATGCACTCTGATACCAATTGTTGAAACTCACAACAATACTAAGAGGGGGGGTGAATCAGTATTGTATCAATTTTGACTAATTTATTTCCTTTCAATGATTAAAGTTATTTAGAAGTGCTTACTTAGTCACCAATGCATGCAGAAATTAAAACAACCCAACAAAATAGTAGACCGGGATTTCACATGGAAACCTAATACGAGATAAAACTATAGAACATCCTTCTTTATGTTCTTCTGCAAGCACCAACTTACAATTTATAATTTTTCATCTTGACAGGCACCCACCCATCGCAGATAAGGAGGACACCAATCCTCTCAGGAACCAACTTGTCACAGATAATATGGACACCAATCCTCTCATAAACCAACCTATCACAGATAATGAGGACACCAATCCTCAGTGAGCTTCAACTCACCCTGGCACCACCCTGCCACCCTTAAAAAATTCTTACATAATTGGGCCTTTTCAATACTTTTCTCTATAATTAGGAACAAATGATAAATATCTAGTTTAGTTATTTTGAACTATTACAAAATATTTTCCCTCATCATCAACACATAAATCAAACAGAGTGAATCCCTATTTATAATGTTTTTTCTTGAGTTCCCCTTCTTGTATGTGGACATTTATCAGTTGCATTGTGGACATATTTTGACCAAATCAAATTCCTATTAGTTATAATTTTTGTCTAAATAAAGTATGTGGATATATGACAGTTATATTGTGGACAAATATTTACCAGATCAAAGTCCTATTAGTTACACTTCTATCTAAATAAAGTATGTGGACAGACTTCTCTCTAAATTAAGAATATTTTTTTGTTCAGTCATGGCTGGAAATTCTTTGACTAAATCAAATGGACCAAATCTTCCAATGAATAAGCTTCATCTCATCTCCTCAAAATTGACGTATCAATTCACATTTTGTATTACTCAATGTGAAAATAAAATGGAAGAATAAGAATCAAGTTACAAGTCTTCATCTTGTCTCACTCTCTGTAACACACCTAACCCCTAAGTGTCATTTTTAAGGGATGGGGCATTTTTTAATTTTCACTTTTTTCAACTATCTCAAATTTCCTCTTCGAAAACTCTAACCTCCTTTGATTGTTAATATATTTCCAATGACTAAAATTTCACTCAAAATTGAGCTCTGGATTGAAATTTATGGCCCTCCAAAGTTCTCAGGTTTTCATGGCCAATATCTATCTCACTGCCACATGGAATCCATGAGGAATCATGTCACTCATGCCATTTAACGCGGTGACAACATGGAATCAATGTGGCACATGCCTAAATTTCCATGGTGGAACTTCATTCCATGTAATCCTATAGTCGTCGACGTTTGGGCCTTCTCTCGATCCACTCAAATTTTACCTATGACAAATACAAAATCAAATAATATTCCCTTTCGATACCATCCATTTGGCATTCAAAAGGGTCAGGTAGTTTCACTACTCTAAAATCATGGTATCAAGGAATATTCCATCTTCTCAATGGACGGTGTTGATGTACTTATGATCTCCCTAACCAACGGTTGATATTTTTTCGAGGGTCTAAGGTTCTCATGTCCAGCTGATCCATAATCAACTCATCAACCAATTAATGATTGGCATATATCATCCTAAAGAATCTTTGGTTGCCTTTTTGGTATGCCACATCATTCATGACATCAACATTATGTCTCTTAACTTAAATAGGACTTATGGCAGATCGATGGATACTGTCACATCTTTCCCACTCATAAACCTACGGTCTAGATATGCCCTCTATCGAAGTCATACTCAGAACACTTTGGAGGAGTACTCCGAACCCTTCGGAGTTAACCCTAAAAATTATCAGCTTCAATCCAGCTAGACTCACACTCATTCTTGTCAACCAATCGACTTATGAAACGCATCTTCATCCTGACACTCCCAATCAGCACCAACTCACCCTTCCCTCTCGATATGATAAGTGGGACCCTCGATGATCAAAAACTAAGGATTAACTCACCCACTACCATATCTACGGTCCACACATGCTCAACTTCGGAGTCTCTCATTTGAGGATTTTCCCACAACACATGAGATTCCCCACTGAAATTCCCACTCCAAATAGTCCATTTCACAATCTCTCATTCAGATCTTTTCCCACGACACTTGAGGGTTCCCTTCGAAGATTCTGTTGAAAAGTCAACAAGAAATGTCTGTCTAATTTATTTTTCCCTTAAATAAATTGGACAATAAATATCAATCTATTATCTCATTTATAACTAAGTGATTTGGAGTTGTAACAGAATTATAAGTGTAGTTATGTGAGTTGTAATGTAGTTTAACTCAGTTAAGTGAGTTAAGCTCAGTTGTACTAGTTGTAACTAAACTTGCACTAGTGAGAGTTCAGTGAATTAATTATTAATTAATTCACAATCAGTGATCTCACATGCAACTGAATATTTACCACTGTTAACTACATGCATGTCAGATCCAGTGGAGACCCAGTTGAGATAATAGGTGAAAGGGACAGTTTGGCTATCAATTGTGATTTGAGTGAAGTGCACTCATGCAATAGCACACATAGTGGATATGCCCATGAGCATGTGCAGACTAGTGTAGAGGATTCATTCATCCATTGCAAGGATTGTGCAGAGGAGGCAGGTTATCTAGAGGAAGAGAATTGGCACATGTATTTGTTGATTTTTGTATGAAAGTGTGAGATGATTGTATTGTACTGAGAGCTCTTGGATTAGAGTTTTGTATGAGATTGTTTCATGATCCATGATATACATAATATATGATAGTGGGGTTTTTATCTTTATGCTTTCCCAATAAAACATTTGTGTTATGTTTGATTGATTCTTGTTCTTGATATTTCATTATTGATCGTGGTTTAAATTCCGCAAGAATATTAGTAGAAGCAATTATGTATTTAACAAGCGACAAATATATGTTAGATCAGGAAAATCCAAGCAATAATTAATTGGTATTGAAATTTCTACATGGTATCAGAGCCACGAAAGTGAGGTGCATAAATTTCAAGATTTTCGCGGGTCCCTCCTCTAGAAGGGTGCAGCGGCTTACTACTGACTGGTCCACGCATAAAAATTACTAGACATTTCCACGTGCTACTGTGCATTACAGTGCAGAAATCCCTGGACATTTATGCGCCCTAGACACTCGTAGGGTATGTACTTTCCGCAGGCCACTGTGCATCACAGTGCGGAAATTACTAGAGAATTTCGCAAGCCACTGTGCATTACAGTGAGAAAATCCCGTAGTCAAATAACTCGGGAGGTGATACAGGTGGATATCAGTGGCCACCCACCTTTTCCAGCTGTCTCAAAATAGATTTTTCGCAATTTTGATAATTTACTATTTTTAGCAGTTTTTCGGGTCCTGGACTTCCGGAGCCGTTTTGAGGCCCTAAACAATGTTTTTTTGGGTATGTTTTTGTTGCGGTTGCAAAATTTCATCATGAAATTTTGTGCAAATGTTGTATTCCTCGGAAATATCTTTCCAATGGGCTATCATATGCCTAAAACAGAGATCGTATGCAAAAGTTACGACTCTGAGAAGTTGATGTACTGACTTACCCAAATGGGGCCCACATGACTTTTGGCGCTTCATCTCCTAGTGTTAGGTTTTTGGATGTTTAGGGATTTTGAAACTCATGTTTATTGTAAAAAGGCCTTGAGAGCCTCATTGTAATCATCTTCTTTCAAATGAGCGCAGCCATCACCATTCTAGGAAGCTTGTTTTCCGCTGCATTTTACAGTTTCAGCTTATTTCCTTATTGAATAGAAAACCAGTTTTATTGTATCTTTGTTATTATGTGTTAAGCATCTGGTAATAATCTGTATTCATTTCATGATGCTCATAAAATTCAGATCAGGAGGTGCAGAAATGCTTGTAAGGTCCACAGGATGGGTTAGAAGCGGTCGTGGGGGTTCAGTGTGAGACTGAAACGAGCAAGAGGGATTGCAGAAGTTGAGTTTGTGATTGGATAGAATTTGAATTTGCAGAAAGACTTTTCTTGGTGCTACGGTTGATTCAAGATCAAAATGGATTTCAATGGCTTGAGGTTGGAGTATGCACTTGAGGGCAGCTCAAACTACATTGCTTGGAAGGACAGGATGGAGGCAGTACTCAAAGATAATGGCTTGAAGGATTTCATTGACAGAGATATTCATAAGCCAGTTGCTACAAACACTGAAAATCTTGATGCATGGAAAAGGCAAGGAGGATTCTATTGGAGGTAGTATGAGACCACATTGTCTCAAGTCTCCATGGGAAAGCCACACCACATGCAATGTGGAATGTTTTGATGGATCTATTCCAAAACAGCAGTGACCATAGGAAATTGATGCTCAAAGATAAACTCAGGAAGATCAAGATGGAAAAGGGTGACTCCATTCCAAAATATATCACGAAGTTTTTCTAATGTCGGGATGAGCTAGGGAGTGTGGGAATAACAGTCATTGATGATGATTTGGTGAGCTTGGTGCTCCTAGGACTTCTCAAGAGTTGGCACAGTTATCAAGACTCTGTCAATGCAAGGGAAAAATTGCCAGATTGGGAACGACTATGGTTAGATCTAGTGTAGGAAGAGTTCAAGTGAAACACCAGAGATGGATCTTCATCAAAGTGTGATGATGAAGAGGATTGTTCTTTGGCCGCTAAGGAAAGGACAGGAAAAGGGACGAAATTCCATTCAAAATCCGAGACTAAAGTCAAGAAGTTGGATTTGTCCAAAGTGAAGTGTTTTCACTATCACGAACATGGGCATCTCACTACTAACTATCCACAGAAGAGGAAGAAAAATAAGGTTGTTGGAGATGCAACTGGTGAGGCCCTTGCCTCACAATTTGAACTTGACTTCTCTTTGATCACATGCATGGCATCAAGTGCATCGGGATCGGTGTGGTATTTGGATAGTGGCGCTTCCTTCCACATGACAGGAGATAGAGATTATTTTAGTGACTTGGAAAAGAAAGATCTCAAAATGCATATTGATATGGGCGACGATGGGCAATACAGTGCAACTAGAATTGGTACCATTAACTTTAAAAGGGAGTCAGATAAACCATTTCAATTGAAAAATTTTATGCATGTTCCAGGTCTGAAGAAAAACCTGGTCTCAGTCGCAATGTTGGAGGACAGAGGCTATGACATTTTTTTCAGTGATGGAAAAGATTTCCTGTGACATAAAGAAATAGGTCAAGTCAAGAAGATAGGGATTCGAGTTAGGAATCTCTACATGTTGGAGGTATATGGCTGCGCTGCCATGATGGGTAAGGTAGAAAAAGTGGTGAGCCGGGACGAGGGTGAATTATGGCATAGGCAATTGGGCCATCTTCATCATGGATCCTTGAAGATCAAGCAGAAAATATCTACTGGACTTCCAATGGGAACACTTGTTCAGTTAGATCAGTGCAAGGGTTGCACCATGGGGAAGTATGTAAAGTCCACCTTTCATGAAAAGGAGAACCGTGCTTCGGTGATCCTGGAGAGAATTCACACAGACGTGTGTGGACCATTCTTGGTTTCTTCAACATCAAAACATAGGTATTATGTTATTTTTGTTGATGACTTTTCTCATAAATGTTGGATCTTCTTCATGCAGAAGAAGGATCAAACATTTTCAAAGTTCTATGAGTTTAAAGCATTGGTGGAGAAAGAGTTGGGGAAGTAAGTGAAGGCTCTAAGGAGCGATAATGGTGTAGAATACATCTCTAATGAATTCAAAGACTTATGCAGCATAGAAGGAATTTGAAGAGAACTCATAGCGTCGCATAACCCACAGAAAAAATGGGATCACGGAGAGGAAAAACAAAACGATCGTGGGTGCATCACGAGTGATGTTTCATGATCAGGGCCTACCAATGCATTTGTGGGTGGAACCATGCAATATTGTGGTTTATGTGCAAAACCGTTGTCCTTATAGAGTACTTGGCATGAGTACACTTGAAGAATCTTTCACTGGTAAGAAACCTGATGTTTCTCATTTTAAGATTTTTGGCTCATCTGTTTATGTGCATGTGACCAAGGATGCCAAGAAGAAGCTGGAAACGACTGCTGAAGTTGGGATATTTGTGGGGTACACAGAAACACCCCATAATTATCATGTTTATTTTCTTAACAGTAAGATGATTTTTAGGCGATGGGATATAAAATTTGATGAGGGGAAATCCATGTGGTTGTCACTTGGGAGGGAGCTAGACTTGCATGCAGAAGAGGAACTGTTCGTTCCCAAAGATGAGTCTCAAGATGTGGATCAACCACATGAGGAGATTCATGGAGTGGAGGAAGCCACTCAAGCAGAGACATCCATCAGAAATGGAAGAAAGTGAACCACGGAAGCTAATAGATTGAGACTAGATGTTGCACAGAATGTAGGAGTCCCTACTTCACAATGCAGACAGAGACAAACTCCCGATCGATTTACTGGATACATGGCTCTCATGAGAAATTTTATTGTGACTGAACCATCTTTCTTTCAGGAAGTAGTGTAGGATCCCACTTGGGTTGATGCTATGGTAGAGGAGTATGAATCCATTGTCAAAAACAGTGCATGGGAAATTTTCCCAAGACCGGTTGACAAAACAGTGGTAGGTTCGAGATGGATCTACAAGGTAAAGCAAGCTGCTAATGGGAGTGTTGAGAAATACAAGGCCAAGTTTTTGGCCTGGGGCTTCTCACAGATCAAGGGGATAGATTATGATGAGACCTTTGCACCTTTCACAAGGTACTCTTCCATAAGATCCATCTTTGCACTCTCAGCACAGATGGGCTGGCGCATTCATCAGATAGATGTAAAAACTGTGTTTCTCAATGGGATCATTGAGGAAGAAGTGTACATTGAGAATATAGAAGGTTTTGAGACTTTTGACAGGGATTCGCATGTGTGCAGACTCAAGAGAGCACTATATGGGCTGAAGCAAGCACCATGTGCTTGGTACACTCAGATAGACAACTATTTCACAGAATTGGGCTTCACCAAAAGTGAAGCGGATGAAAACCTATACCAAATTGTGGTGGAGGGTAATATTTTAATCATTTTTCTTTATGTTGATGATTTAATACTGACTGGTGATGAGCAGCTGATACACTCATGCAAGGAGGACCTTGCAAAGGAGTTCGAGATGAAGGATTTGGGCCTTCTTCATTATTTCCTTGGATTGGAAATATGGCAGTGAGATGGTGAAATTTTTGTGTCTCAAGGAAAGTATGCAAGGGAGATACTGGGTAAGTTTCACATGGAGGGTTATAAACCCATGGATACTCCTCTTCCAGAAAACTGAAGGAAAGAGGATGCTACTTCTGGAGAGGTAGTGGATGCTACTGTCTATCGACAGTTAATGGGTTCGCTAATGTATCTAGTGAACATGAGACCAGACATTTTCTATGCAGTTAACCAGCTGAGTCAAGCAATGGTTAATCCTACCAAGCTCTTTTGGAAGGTGGGTAAGCATGTCCTGAGATACCTGAGGGTTACATCTGAGTATGGTTTATGGTACATACAGACAGATGAGGTGAAGTTGCATGGCTTCACGGATGCAGATTGGGTAGGCAGCCCAATGGACAAAAAGATCACATCAGGGGGGATCTTTAGTATCGGATCTACATTTGTTTCTTGGTACAGCAGGAAACAAAGATCTATGGCACTCATTTCAGCGGAAGAGGAATACATGGCAGTGAGTCAAGTTGCATGTGAGGCTATCTGGATGAGAAAGATCTTGGTTGGTTTGTTTGGTTATCATTTAGATCTGACAGGGATTTATTGTGATAATTAGAGTTGCATTAAACTCTCGATTAATCCTGTGTTTCATGATAGATCTAAGCATATAGATAACTGGTATCATCATCTCAGATATTGTGTGCAGCAGAAGATCATGTTGCTTCAGTACATTCCTACAGAATATCAGGATGTAGACATTTTGACGAAGGCGCTCACCAGGAGCAAATTCGAATACCATAGAGACAGGATTGGGGTGAAGGATAATCCCTTTGAGGGAGTGTTGAAAAGTCAACAAGAAATGTGTGTATAATTTATTTTTCCCTTAAATAAATTGGATAATAAATATCAATCTATTATCTCATTTATAACTGAGTGATTTGGAGTTGTAACAAAATTATAAGTGTATTTATGTGAGTTGTAAAGTAGTTTAACTCAATTAAGTGAGCTAAGCTCAGTTTTACTAGTTGTAACTAAACTTGCACTAGTGAGAGTTCAGTGAATTAATTATTAATTAATTCACAATCAATGATCTCACATGCAACTAAATATTTACCACTGTTAACTACATGCATGTCAGATCCAATGGAGACCCAGTTGAGATAATAGGTGAAAGGGACAGTTTGGCTATCAGTTGTGATTTGAGTGAAGTGCACTCATGCAATCACACACACAATGGATATGCCCATGATAATGTGCATTCTAGTGTAGAGGATTCATTCATCCATTGCAAGGATTGTGCAGAGGAGGTAGGTTGTCTGGAGGAAGATAATTGGCACATGTATTTGTTGATTTTTGTGTGACAATGTGAGACGACTGTATTGTATTGAGAGCTCTTGGATTAGAGTTTTGTATGAGATTGTTTCATGATCGATGATATACATAATATATGATAGTGGGGTTTTTAGATTTATGCTTTCCCAATAAAACATATGTGTTATGTTTGATTGATTCTTGTTATTGATATTGCATTGTCGATCGTGGTTTAAATTCCACAAGAATATTAGTAGAATCGATTATGTATTTAACAAGCGACAAATATCTATTAGATCAGGAGAATCCGGGCAATATTTAATTGGTATTGAAATTTCTATAGATTCCACTCAAAACAACTCACCACAATCAACAATTCATATCTCTCCAAACCTACAATGGTCGTTCTCTACTGATTAGCATAGGGATTTAAGGAGATATAATGGTTTGTTTTGAGGAATTATCCATTTATCAAGTTATGTAGGGATTCAGCCCAAATTTTCAAAGTTTTGGGACTACTCTAAGGCCATGACAAGTCATTGAAAATTGAGAAAAATATTGCATGATATACAGATTCTCCCTACAAGGATATAAAATGCTCAAGCATGCAACAATTCATACTTAGCTCATTTTTACAATTATTATAGAAATAATAAACATTACATTGTATCTCAACTTGCATGCATTCAAACCATAGATTATAAACAACTTAGTTTATATTGTATTTAGACATTTACAAATGCATTCAAATATATCATTCAAAGTCAGTTTCAGTGAAAATAAACACTTATCTGATAAGGAAGTTTCCAAATACAATTGACTGAGAGAGGACGCCTTTCCTCCCAACCATAGGCCTTTCTATAGAGTCACTTCCTACAACATTCCACCCCCATTCCAAGCCATGATACCACCAAGGAAATTGACTCAACAGGGTTCTGATTTTGAGATGATCCGGGAAGGTTACTCTCCTTCCTCCTCAGACATAAAAGAAGTTTCCACCTCCCACTGAGCTTTTGGTATCTAAAATTTTATCAGGTGGTTTCTCAATGGGATTTACTCTGCACAAGGGAGTCCCTTCTCTGCTCAACATTCCATTGATGACCTCCCCTTACCAGTTCCTATTTTTTTCAAGTAAGCACCAAACTGCAGGCCACTATTGCTCCAGTTTGGGAATCTAGGTCTTGTTTGTTCAGGGTGATCATCAACAAATCAGACAAGCTTCATTTTTTCCTCAAGAAATTTATTCTTTTCTTTTGCTTCGGAACCTCTGCACTTTGTTCTTTGTGTCTTATCGTTTATGTTAACTATGTGTGACCTCATGTATCCTCTATTGTGAGGTCTCTCCTGTGTCTGATTACACTTTCTATCATCTCCTTCGTCTCTTGTTTTCCTCCTTCGGTCTTATTCTCTATTCCCTAGGTATCTATGTGATTTCCTGTAGATGTAATATGCAATCTTGCATTCACATTTTTAAGGGGCGGTTACATGGTATCCCCTGCCAGTTGGTCGGTCGACATTTTCTCTTTGCAAGGGTTAATTGCCTATGTTCATTAACTGCCACACCACCTCTTCAACATTCTTTAATGGTCATGTGGTTTCATGTATTCCTATTATGGTGATAGGTGTAGTTATTTATTTTTATAAGAATAAATTAGATTGTTGTGAAAGATTCTTATTTTCTTCGTTGATGCATCTTATCTCCACTACACTCAATCATTCCATCAGTCCCTCTACCTCATCAATTTCATCTAGTGTATCATGGCCATTACTATCAATGTTTTCCCATCTTAGTTAGTGTTTTGGTGTTTATATTAAATCAAAACACAATTGCATTCCTCATAACATTAACATATGAATTTTGTGCATAATTATAATCTTGGGGGGAAATAGGGTATTACATTCCTCTCCCATCTAGATTCATCTTCTCCAAAGTGCTTCCATTTCATCTTGAGCTACATGATGGCTCAGTTCTAGAGCATTGTTTCTTTCCTGTCCAAGATGCAGTGAGGTTCTAGTTGGAATTCTCCCTCTAGTTCCACCTGTATTATAGTCAAATCAATAACATGATTAGAATCATTTACATATTTCCTTAATAAAGACACATGGAATACATTATATGCTCTAATAGTAGGTGGTAAAGAAAGCCTGTATGTTATTGGTCCTATTCTCTCTAGGATTTCAAATGGTCCACAATATCGTGGACCCAATTTAGCACATATCCCCATTTTCAGGGAGCTTCTCTTGGGTTTCACTCGGAGATACACATGGTCTCCTACTTTTAACTCTATGGGGGTTATATTTCTATCGGCATAGCTCTTTTGTCTATCCTGGGGAATTTTTAGGTTCTACCTTATCTTAACTATGGCATGTTCCATTTCTTCTAGCAATTCAGGTCCAAGTGTGATTTTTTCCACTAGATTGTCCCAACTAATAGGAACTTTTCATTTTCTTCCATAGAGAGCCTCGAATGGTCTCATATTTAATTATTATTGATAACCATTATTGTACATGAACTCTAACAAAGGTAGATATTATTCCCATTGTTTGTGCCGATGCATAACATGAATTTTTAATATATATTCTAACAATATATTCACCCTTTCGTTTTGACCATCTCTTTGATGATGGTAGGCTGTACTAAATGCCAACTACATTTCTAAATCTACAAACAATATTTTCCAAAAATTCGAGGTGAACTTAGCATCTATGTCTGAGATGATGGTTTTAGGTAAACCATGCAATATGAATATTTATTTCATGAAAACATTGGAAACATCTATGGCTTTATAAGTATATTTTATGGGAATAAAATGAGTTGTCTTTCTCAACTTATCCATTATAACCATGATTGCATCATGGGGTTTTACTGTCTTTCGTAAAACTATGATAAAATCCATGGAAATCACTTCCCATTTCCATTATGGCATCTGTATAGGCTGCAATAGTCTAGCAGAGTGTCAATTCTCGACTTTTACCTATTAGCACTCCAAGAACTTCACAATGTAATGAGCAATGTCTTTCTTCATCCTAGGCCAATAATACAAAATTATAACTATTGTTATCATTTTTTGGTAGCTAAGGTGACCTACATATGGTATCCTATGGAATTCATCCATAATCAAGTGCCTCAAATCCATTGAATTAGGCACATACAACTTGTTATTGTACAACAACAGATTATCATCTCTTAGTTGATATCCTTCATGCCTATTTTCCTTGGGTTCTTCATACAACTTTTCCTTCACTTGATTGAAGAACACATATTCCTGAAATAGGGTCTTAATCCTATGTTGAATGTTGGACTCTCTTACACTTACTACTACTAAGTGTATTAACTAGACGCTTCAACTGAGCATGTCAGCTACTTTGTTCTCTTTTCCTTTTATGTGCTTGATTTCAAAGTCAAACTCATTGATCAACACCATCCACTTGGCATGTCTATAATTCAATATTGGCTAGTCAAATAAATAATCCATACCACAATGGTCATTCATGAGGATAGATCTCCTCTCAAGTAGGTAATGTCTCCACATTTTCAATGCATGTACAATTGTTGCAAGTTATAGATCATGGGTAACATACTTTTTCTCATGTTCGTTCAGATTATGTGATTCATAACAAACCACTTGTCCATATTTCATGAGGACTCCTCCTATTCCTTCATTGCAAAAAATTGTGCAAACCAGGAAGTATTTTCTGGGTCTGCGATTTTTAAAATAGGGGCATTAGTCAATAACTTCTTCAACTGTTGGAAGATATATTCACATTTTGGTGACCACAAAACTTCTTCCCTTTTCATTGTAAGTAAGTAATAGGAGTTCCGATCTTGTAGAATCCATTGATAAACCTTCTATAATATCCATCCAATCCTATGAAGGATCTCACTTCTGTCACATTTCTAGAGGCAAGCCAATCCATGATTACCTTGATATTTGCAAGGTCTATCACCACTCCTTTAGCAGAGATTACATGGCATGGATATTGGATTTCCTTTTTATATAAATCACACTTGTTGAACTTTTTGTACAACTGATATTCTCTTAACACCTGTAGAACCATTCTGAGGTGTTATTCATGCTCCTCTTAGTTCTTGGAATACACCAAAAACATTTCATGAACACTAACACAAACTTGTCTAAATGCTTGTTAAGCACACTATTCATCAAACACTTGAATGTAGTTGGTGCATTTATAAGCACAAATGGCACCACAAAAAACTTACAGTGCCCATACCTTGTCCTAAAGGTTGTCTTGTGGATGTCCTCATATTTAATCCTGACTTGGTGATATCCCAACCTCAAATCTAACTTTGAGAAAGTTGTATCCCCTCTGATATGATCAAAGAGATCGTTTATCCTAGGAAAATGGTATTTGTTCTTGATGGTCATCTTGTTTAGATTCCTATAATAGATACATAATCTCAAGGTACCATCTTTATTCTTTATGAATAGGTCTGGTGCTCCCCATGGAGACACACCCAACCTAATGTAACCCTTCTCCAATATGTATTTCAACTGCATTTTCATTTCCACCAACTCTAGCGTACTCAACTTGTATGGCACTCTCGATGTTGTCACTGCTCCAAGAACGAGATCGATTGAAAAATAAAGATCTCTTTTTGGAGGTAATCCATGCACCTCCTCAGGGAACACATATCTGAACTCCCATAGCACTGGGTGATATTCAGCCTTAAGCTCCTTGCCTTCTATTGAGTTTAATACTTGTATAGAATACAAGGGACACCCCTTTCTGCTAAACTTCTTAAGATGCAATGTTGATATTTTCCTCATGGAGACTGGCTTCTAAATGCCTTGCAAAATTCTTGTATTTCCTTTCTCATGTTCACATTCTAAAATTTTCTCATAACAATTTAATTTTTCCTTATAGTCAGCTAGCCAATCCATGGCCAAAAACACATCATAAGAACCAAGGGGTAAGATATCCAGAACTTCTTGGGTCTGAAATCCATCCATCCCAATTGAACAAGCTTCAAATACCTTTGTCACCTTCCTCTTTGTTCCAGTGGCTAACTGAACTAACCATTCTTTGTGTGTTTCTTTCTCTATAATGAACATGCCTCAACCACTCGAGCTGAAACATAACTAAGATTATATCATGGTTCAATTAAAACAATGATCTGGATTATTTTCGGCATGAAATGAGAGCGGAGATATAATAAATAAATGTACAGAGATATTGCGGATATCCAATAATATAACAAAAATGTATCAGAGATGTAACCATAAACACAGAGATACAGTAATACACATTTTTCTATTAATGAGCGAAAATGTACAAAGACTGTAAAAATACAGAGTAAAAGACTCGCTAGAATTGTGGTAGCTTATCTCTTAGAAGAGATGTGACGACTACTCGCATTCACAAGAAGATGATTTTACAATGAGGCTCCAAAGGCCTTTTTATCATAAATAAAATCCAAAACCCTAACCCCGGAAGATGAAAAACCAATTGTTTTGTGGACCCCGTTTTGGGTAGTTTGGTGTATCAACTTCCCAAGGGCGTAACTTTGGCATACAATATCCATTTGGGGTGCACGATAGCTCGTTGGAAAGGTATCATCGAGGAGATTAATTTAGGGGATAAATAAGAGCCTTTGAATATCATTGAGAAGATATATCCCACAAAACCTTCATTTAGGCCCTCAAAATGGCCCCAGAAGTTAAAAACTGTTAAAAATAGTAAATTACCAAAATTGCCAGAAAATTGTATTGAGCCAGTTGGAAAAGGTGGGTGGCCAAAAATATCCACATGGATCAATCCTCCCTCCTTAGGAAGAAATGGTCTCCATTGCATTGAGGGCCCGGGGGGGAGGGAAAAGCGTTTTCTGAATCTACATCTTGATGAGTTGCTTGCCTTGTTGGAGAAGTTGTGTTGCTTAGCTTGTTGAAGGTTGTCACGAACCTGTTGTTGGCAGGATTGAATCTGTTCAACCAGTCAGGCTACTTGAGATGACTGTGTTCAAAAGGAATATTTGTGTTTTTTTGCAATCTTGTCGACCTACTTCTGTTGGACAGAAGGTGCTTGGGTCGAGGCTGTAGTGGTTGTAGTATCCTTTTGTTCCCCTTTTGAATAGATTGTGAAGAAGCTAACTTTTATAGTATGAGATACTACCTTACGACACTGTTTAGTTGGAACAATAGTTGGAACTACCTCTGGTATTTTGTAGAGATGACGCCCCAGAGAAACAATGACACTACGGGGTCAAGACTCATAAACAGCATGGTGTTTCCACATATATGGTTGGCCCAAGAGAACATCACAGACATCCAGTGGGGAAAAATCACATAATACCTCATCCTTGAAGGGTTGGATGTCGTATGAAAATTGACACTATTGGATGACATGAAGATCTCACCCCTAGTGAAGCCACCCGATGTTTTATGGTTACAGGTGTGGTGTTGTCAGCAATCCTAATTGTTTGATGACCTCTGTTGAGATGAGTTTCTTCTGGCTTTCTCTATCAACAATAAAATGCAGCGGAGTCCCCTTCACCCACATCTGTGAATGAAAACTTTGCTCCCCCTCTTTAGGATCTGTTGGTTCTTCTGGTTGAATTGTTGTGTTCGCGACAATAGCAGTGGGGTCTGTGTCGATGATCTATCTTTTACTAGTACTTTTAGAATTAGATTCTAAATCAGGGTTCGACTCCTTTTCTTTGATCTCGGACACCAATGACTGTTTTGAGTGACATTCATCGGTGTTGTGCCAGGGGATTTTTTGGAAATCGCACCATTTTCTGGTGTCCTTTATCTTCTTGTGACCCTTATTTTCCTTTGGCTTGGACTTGTTTTCAAGAGACTGTTTGTTAGGGTTGTCTTTATCATACTTTGGTTGTTGCGGATTTGTAGACCCGAACTCCCGTTTGTTCTGGTGCTTAAATTTCTACTCGATTTTAATAGCATATCGATAAGCAGCACCGAGTGATGAGATGTCCAAAAAATACATTTCCATTTGGATGTATCTGTGTAGAGCCCCACGGTATTTCAGAACCAAATTTCGTTCAAGGGCTTTGATACCCAGTTTGGTGCGCAAGGTATGGAAGGTATTGGTGAACTCTGGAACAACTTGTCTCCTCTCTTGTTGCAGTGTGGTCCATCTCATATATTGGTCCTCATAGTTTCCAACAGAGTAATATTGTTCCTTTACCGCGTCCACAAAAAAATCCCAAGTGGGATCGGCCCCATATATTCTAGACTCTTCTGTGGAACTTTTCTCACAGTAAGTTTCCCACCAATGTTTGACATGGGGGAGATATTTAAGGAGTGTGAAGGTGAACTTTTCCCTGTTGGAAAATTGGTGAACAGATAAATAACCTTCTAGCAGATTTAACCATTTGTCTAGGGCATTCGCATCTATCTGACCTTCAAATACGGGAATATCAAAATTAACTTGTACCTTGAAAGGAGAGGTGATTCCAAAGTGGTTGTTTGATGAAGATGTGTTTGTTGCTATCGGCAAGCATTGAAGGATGTGGAAAAAATTCTCCATCATTTTGTCCCTCTATCCCATGAGAGCTTGCTCGAGCAATAGATTGATGGAATCGTCTACTCCGTCGTTTTTTTTTCTTCTGCCATGGATGTTTTCTTGGGCATGTGAGAGAAATTTTCTTCAAGAGAGACAAGGTTGAGACCTAACTTGCTATACTCGAACCTTGTCGGGGACTTGCACTGAAAAAAAAAATGATGAAGAGCAACCTACTCTGATACCACTGATCGCAGATATCCAATAATATAACATAAATGTATCAGAGATGCAACCATAAACACAGAGATATAGTAATACACAATTTTCTATTAATGAGCGAAAATGTACAAAGACTGTAAAAATATAGAGTGAAAGACTCGCTAGAATGGTGGAAGCTTATCTCTGAGAAGAAATGTGACGACTACTCGCATTCGCAAGAAAATTATTTTACAATGAGGCTCCAAGGGAATTTTTTTCATAAAGAAAATCCAAAACCCTAACCCCAGAAGATGAAAATCCCACAGTTTTGTGGACCTTGTTTTGGGTAGTTTGGTGTATCAACTTCCCGAGGACGTAACTTTGGCATACGATATTTGTTTGGGGCGTACAATAGCTCATTGGAAAGGTATCGTCAAGGATATTCATTTAGGGGGATCAATCATAGCCTTTGGCTATGATTGAGAAGATCGATCACAAAAAGCCTTCATTTAGGCCCTCAAAATGGCCCCGGAAGTTAAAAACTTCTAAAAATAGTAAATTACCAAAATAGCCAAAAACGTGTATTGAGCCAGTTGGAAAAGGTGGGTGGCCACTGATATCCATCTGGATCAATCCTCCCTCCTTAGGAAGCAATGTTCTCCATTGCGTTGAGTGCCCGAGGGGGGCAGGGAAAAGCATTTGTTGAATCTGCATCTTGATGAGTTGCTTGTCTTGTTGGAGAATTTGTGTTAGCTTGTTGAAAGTTGTCACAAACCTGTTGCTGAAAGGGTTGGCTTTGTTCAAACAGTTGGGCTACCTGAGATGACTATGTGAAGAAGGAATCTTTTTGTTTTTCTACAATCTTGTCGACCTGCTTCTGTTGGACAGAAGGTGCTTGGGTTGAGGCTGTAGTGGTTGCAGTATCCTTTTGTTCCCCTTTTGAACAGATTGTAAAGAAGCTAAATTTCATAGTATGAGATACTACCTTGCGGTACTGTTTAGTTGGAACAGTAGTCGGAACTACCTCTGGTATTCTGTAGAGATGACCCCCAGAAGAAACAATGACACTGCGGGATTGAGACTCATCAACAACATGGCATTTCCACATATATGGTTGGCCCAAGAGAACATCACAGACATCCAGTGGGGCAACATCACATAATACCTCATCCTTGAAGGGTTGGATGTCGTATGATAATCAACACTATTGGCTGACACAAAGATCTAGTCCCTGGCGAAGCCACCCGATGTTGTATGGATGCGAGTGTGGTGTTGTCGACAATCCCAACTGTTTGATGACCTCTGCTGAGATGAGGTTCTTCTACCTTCTTCTTTCAACAATAAAATGCAGTGGGGTACCCTTCACCCACATATGTGAATGAAAAAGGTGCTCCCCCTCTTCAGGATCTGTTGGTTCTTCTAGTTGAATTTTTGCAGTCGCGACAATAGCAGTGGGGTCTTTGTTGATGATCTGTCTTTTACCAGTATTTGAAGAATCAGATTCTAAATCAGGGTTCGGTTCCTTGTCTTTGATCTCAGCCACCAATGACTGTTTTGAGAGACATTCATCAGTGTTGTGCTAGAGGCTTTTGTGGAAATAGCACCATTTTCTGGTGTCCTTGTGTGTCTTCCCGTGACCCTTGTTTTCCTGTGGCTTGGACTGGTTTTCGGGAGACTGTTTGTTAGGACCGTATTTATCATACTTTGGTTGTTGCAGATTTGCATACCCGGACTATTGTTTGTTCTGGTGCTTAAATTTCTTCTTGATTTTAACAACATATCAATAAGCAACACCGAGTGATGAGATGTCTAGAAAATCCATTTCAGTTTGGATGTATCTATGTAGAGCCCCACGGTAGTTCAGAACCAAATGTCGTTCGGAGTCTTTGATACCCAACTTGGTGCACAAGGTATGGAAGGTATTGGTGAACTCTGTAACTGCTTGGACCCTCTCTTGTCGCAGTGTGGTCTGTTATTGGATTAATCAGTAAATGCAGACACAAACTGATCTCCCTAGATCCACCTAGATCTAGAACAAAACAAGACAGGACATGATTCTTTCCCTAAGCTCTAATCATCGAATTTACTATCCAACAAGATATGAGTGACATATCTTTGAATATCGCTTCCTTATATCTTTGTTGTCTTTACTCCGCTCCAGTTCTCTTGTGATATTAGATCTGCAATGACACAAACCAACCAAAATGAAAGCAACAATAGTATATTCAATGAAAAATTATACATGTGATTAAGGAGTCATGTAATAAAATGAGAATTATTTTATGGGAAAGAAACATGCCACAGTATTATATTAAGTAAAAGTGGAAGATACAACCAAACATCCTTGATGTTGCAAGGTTCCCTTTCAGCAGCCCTTTTCTCTAACACACACACTTGCTCCAAGATTGCATGAAGAAGATCAACAATAACTTGATGGACAAATGAAGACCTCAAGCATCAATTGAAGTATAATTCCTCACACAATTCTCAGCCTATTCCCTCATTAATTCCTTGTTTTCTTCCTTGTTTTATTTCTTAACCTTTTCCATGAGAAATCTGTTGGACACACCTACCACACTTAGAGGGGGTGGTGAATGAGTGTGGGGATCTTTTTACCAAAACTTTCCTCTTACACAAAACTCCTTAGTTAACAATCACCATTAACACATTACTCATTGTTGTCATTTATAACCAGTTAGATGTGAACATATATCAACAAAATATATCAGCAATATATCATCAACAAATCATCTCCACAAGGAACACAAAGAACACAAGATGTATGTACAATTTTCTTTTTATTACGGACTACAATCCTTGGGGTTTTCAGCAACAATTGAATAGAGTACAACTCTACAAGAGCACCATCTCTATATGCAATACTCAGCTTACATCCTCAGCACCAATTGAGATGAGGAAATAATCCTCCACATATATCAATTTGTCACAAGTACGCGATATCTCAGTAGTGCAGCCCACGTGTGTACACGTCCTGACTCACTACAGCATGTGTATGTACGCAACAAGTCTATAATGCAACATGTGTTTACTTTTGAGCACCTAGGGTTTTTCTTTGCTTCACATACTCAGATCCTTTGCAACCTACAAGAAGAATTTATTTTGTCTTCCACTGTCCAAACTGACCACCAGCCAGTAACAAGACATCCAAGCTCTCCAATAGCTTACTCATTCTCCACAATCAATCAATATGAATGCTAACTCAATCATGTATAAAAAACTAGCATACCATAGCAATCATATCACCATTGAATCATAAGAGTACTACTCACTCCATCAACTAGCATAAACCACATCACAATAGCCATACCAAGAATGCCCTAAGAATTCACAACACAAACAATAATATCCATCAAGACAATCATGTAACCATACCAGAGTCTCAGTGACAGATCTGAGCACATAGAATGCAGATCTGGAATCTACTTCAGTCTTCAACAGCTTGTCATTATCTCAAACAAAAATCTTCATGATTGTATCCACTGTACACACCCTGTCCTCATACAGCCCGCGTGTGCACACGCCCTGGCCCATTATAGCCCACGTACACCTCAGAAACTAGGGTTTCTGAAGCTCCGAGACTTTTGTTGTCAAGATCTCCAATATTGCCAAAAATTTGATGCGTCCATGAGATCCTCCTCAGGCTCTCTTTCTCAAAATATATCTTCAATCATGCTCAAGAGATCTTCACCAAAGATTCTCTCACAAGAATCTCTCCATCAATACTCCAAAATATATTCTCACAAGAAGCTCTCCATTGATCCACAAAAGGATATATTGCAAGAGACCATTGTTATATTATTTATACTTTCATCCTCTAGGTCACTTAACCCACTTCTAGGTCACTTAACCTATTTTCTTTATTTTAGGGTTAACCACTTTCCATAATTAGAAAGTTCTCCATTACTTTATCATTTAAATATTCCTTCTTGATTTTGTCACTTCTCTTTATTATTTAAATAATATTTCTTGACTTCGTCACTTTACTTTATCATTTAAATAATGATTTCTTCTTTTCAAGCACTTTGACTTCTTTGACCTTTTGGGGCTTCAAGCCTTCATATGAGGGTCCTTCATCTTCATAGGGCCATAACGCTCAAATTATGAGGAGTTATGTGACATTTCACATACCACGGGAAATGGCATGACAAGCATTATCCATCTAGGATAGTTTCACCAACAGCTTCACTTATCTTCATCTCATTGTTCCACATATAAGCATGGGTTCTCCATCCACACTTCAAGGATAACTCAACCGTAAAGTGTCTTCTCGTGAGGGCTTTCACCATAAGGGGACCACTTTTGAGTTCATCCATTTGTGTACATTATCAACCATGATAAGACCATTACATCAATCCAACTATGCATCATGTATCAATGACAACTCATTGATCCATCTTCATCATATCAATGACAACTCATTGATCCATCTTCATCTATACATTCTCATCAAGGACAATACATATTACTTTTGACATCAATCATCAATTAATCAATCCTTTGGCATCAATTAATCACTTGACATTAATGATAACATGATCCAACAATCTCCTCTTGACATCAATAAATCAAACAATTGGCATCAATGACAACATGATCCAACAATATCCCCTTTTGGAATTGATGGAAATACCAACATTGATGTCAACACCAATTACGAATTATTGATGTCAACATGTAGATAATACATGCTCTACATCAATATTCAATGTGACTATCTCTCCCCATAAATAATCATTAATCACATCAATGTGACTATCTCCCCCCCTTTGACATCAATGGAAAATGGTCATTCTCCCCTTGAGGTTGTTCCCCCTGCTTAAACTCTCCTTGGGGATGCTCCCCCTGTCTGAATGCCTTTGATCTTCCTCTGAATAATCTCTCTCCTTTCACTTTGATGTAATGCTGAAAATACATCACTCATACTCCCCCTACGACCATTTCTCCCCCTGGAACTAAGCCTTTGTGCTCTTTATTCAAGTATAGGGCTCTTTTCTCCTCCTAGAATCATGGGAAGAAGAATGACTCCCCCTATGGGTATGTCTCCCCCTAACTTCTCTTCAATATGCTACCATATGATGATTCTTGGACCTGTCATGCATCAAACTCATGCCATACCAACCATCATGAAACAAAAGATATGTCAACAATAAAATAGAGAATCATGAGTAGAACATCACCCAAGTACATCATGTACCAATTGTGTGCCCATCATGCACAACACCCATGTACATCAATACCATACAATGTGCTATAAGATCTCATCAATGGAATGTATCAACCATATGCCAACATGTGCATCTACCAATATGCCAACCATGTCAACCATGTGCATCTACCAACATGCCAAACAATGTGCATCTACCAATATGCCAAACAAGTGTCATATCACTCATGATATGTCTCCATCATGAACCAAGTACCATAACTATGTATCTCAAACAAATACCAATTGTTGTGCTAATCAAGTAATACCAATGGTGTAGTATCATCAAGCATATTCCATATATGAGTGTACCAAATATCACCATGCACCAATACCAAAACATGATGAATCCTCATACGTGTATGCCAAATCCTCCATAAAATATGTGCCAATCAAACTTCTAGTAGGTGTCTCTACCAGTGTACTAGAAATGTACCAATCATGCATCAACTATAGATCATCAATGATTGTACAACATGATCACCTCATCAACTCACCAACTACATGTCCCAATATGTAGCCCATCCATATGCCAAATGCATGCATCAAGTTTTCCAACAAGTAAGATTCCAATAATACATCATAAGATATATCAATGAAACTCAAATATGTACCAACCATGTACACCAACAGATCAACATCAATTCTCCATTTACTACAACAAATACTAAGAATCCAATAACACATGTGCTAGTAGTATGCTTCACTAGATCAATGACATCTCTAGCTAGCATCATCAAGATATATCATATGACCAAGGTGCCATAACCAGTATTGTTCTTCAACAGAAAATGCATCAATCTATACTCATGGGTTAGTGTCATGCATCCAATATGGCCTTTCATTATTTTTATCATCACATTACATAATCCAATATAGAGTCATGAAAACTTGTAGCAAACAGTGTTAGAACCTGCAACAAAGAGTTATACCATCACATCGAGTTGCAATCCCTGTGCATAGCCCTTTTCCTTAGGCTTCATCACATATACGAAACTTGTTGCACAACAGCTCACGTATGTACGCGATCTATACAAGGTTAGCATGTGTATGTACGTGACTAATACCACCATCACCCATGTATGCTTCAATAGATGATACACATGAGCCTCCTTTAGGGCTTTCATTATGTTCTGGTTGCTCAGTCTTCTTCACCCACTTTTGAATGTGTCCCTCCTTCTCAGAACTTGAACTCTGAGCATCCATATTTTCAAAGATGTCTCCCTTCTGTACTTAACTTCTTCTTTTATCCATGCTATGTGAAGTCCTCATTGTTGGCCCTTGGTTATGGAAGCAAGCGAATATTAAGGAAGAAAAGGAAAAATGAGAACTACGCGGAAGACATAGTGACTTCTACTGGGTCAAAGCAAGAAAAAGAGCAGAAAAGACGGAGCAAAGTAAAAGGAATCAAGTCGTTGGACGAGGAGATCGAGGATGACAGATTAGAAAGGAAGACAGATCGTGGACAACTCAACAAGTGGAAAAATCTACCATTGGATGCTTTGGAGCACCGCGCGGGAAGGAAGGAAAGACAGGTTGGCAAAGCCCTGAAAATATAGGTCAAGTTGACCTAGGGTTTTAGACACCTAGGGTTTTTGTATCTAGGGTTTTGACACCTAGGTTTCGACCTAAGGTTGTCGGTGAGTGATTGTAATGTATAAATAGAGGTCTAAGGAATAGGGATGGGTTGTTGTTGGTATTGTCATTCTAGTTTGTTATTGGCATGAGTGATTATTGTTGTGAGAGAGAGAAGTGCTAAGTGTAAGAGCCTTCTGGTATTGTAAGATATTTAGTTGGGTGCAGAGATGAGTCCTGCAGCTAGGTGTGTAGGAAGGGGAGATACAGAGAGGAGAAGAAAGAAGATCTACTAGATAAGAGCGCAGACAAGAACTATATGCTTCATCTTAATATATTATAAAGCACAGTTTTGTGGACGTAGACCTAGAGAAAGAGTGAACCATGTATATCTTGTGTCGTGTGTGGTTGATGCCATGTTCTTTGTCCTTTGATATATTTGTATTTCATTACTATGTTTAGATCTGATAGATAGTTGTGCGGAGTAAAACTAAGCTGGTAAATGATATATAAATGTTGTATTGTTCTTGTAGTCGATCCACTTGATACTCCCTTTAGTTGTAGACATCTCTGTCCTACAACCCCCTCATACATGCTTCGGGTGAGACTGCATCTACCTTGCAGGTGTTGCCGAAAGGGCCAGTAGCTAGGTCTTGTTGGTTCTTTCTTGGAGCTGAACCCTGGGTCTGCCCCTGTGCTAACAAATGGTTCTGTTTTTAGGACAAGAATCTTCTTGAGGGAATGTCAAGGTGGTTTCCATCAAAGACAGAGATTCATAAGTGGATAGAAGATCAAGAAAAAGACTTCACTGAAGCCCAGAACAAGAACCCTAATCTTAGTACAGAGGATTGGTTAGGAAGATATATCTTTACCGATATACACGATATTTTCTTTGGAGGAATCCATCAGGAGCTATATGAGTGGTTAGCTAGGTTAGCACATACCCAGTTTGAGTTCATATCTTTACCTCATGTGGTTTGGATGTTGGCGTTGATCAAGAAGGTCAAGAGAGTCGATAAAGACGTATCACAAGTAGTAGATCATTGGGTTGATAACAACATTGGAGGGTACATCACCGAGTTTGCTATTGACAGAGTAGAGTCATATAGCCAAGCCGAGAGATATTTCTTCAAGGGACCTAGAGGAAAATTTTTACATTTTATAAAGCTGAGGATCAAGATGTTATTGCATGATAAGAACATATTGCAGATACAGTAGTTGGTCATATTGGAAAAGGATAATGTTCAAGAATTCGGACAATGACAATGACATAGAAGCTGGACATACGTGCAATGGGAGAGTGTTCAGAGAAGTTCATCTTGCGAACTTGTTTAAGAAGAACTACGGGGACGAGGTTTTCTATAGTGGAGAAGAGGCAGATATGATGGACGAAGAGCATCCAGAACACACTAGGATAGAGGAAGGGAAAGATGAAGAACCTCACCAGGAAGAGACGGAAACTTCAGGAACTTCACAGACTGTTGAATTAAGTACTATTATCCCTCCTATTGATTCAGTATCATTAAGAAATCAGAGTAATAAGAGCCACCAGAGTGTTCAGATCACTGTCACTAGTATTCCACCACATACTCAGTCAGGAAACCTAGGAAGATCTATGGCAGATGAGATGAGGCTCCCTATCTTTAAGGGAGATGGATCTGAAGACCCTCATCAACACTGGTTCTTATGTGAATTTGTATGGAATATTAAGAATGTCACCGATGAAGATGTTAAAATAACTCAATTTAGAACCACCCTAAGGGATCGCGCACTGAGATAGTACATGAAGCTTGTCCAAGGACTTACACAAACTAAGCCACTGAAAGAGATCAAGAATGCATGATTGCAGAGTTCAATAAACCCAAATCAGAGTCACAATGTATTACAGAGTTGAAAGAGATCAAGTAGAAGGTAGCTAAACCTGTTTGGGAATTCGATCAGAGGTTCAAGACCTTAACAGGATGGTTGACTTTTCAGATTCCAAATGAACAGAACAAGGAATGGTTCATTGTTGCCCTCTTACCACACATTAGAGTTCCTTTTATGCAACAGAAGATTTCTTCGCAGGCCGAGGTGCTGGATATCGCCATGAATTTAGAATCAGCCCCTATGGGAGAATACAGATCAGGTATGAGCCAAATCTTGAGTCAGCTAACTAGTTTGTCTCTGGAGGTCGAATATATGAAGAAATACAAGGGAAAAGATAAAAGAGAAGACATCTGGTGTGTTAGATGCAAATCATAAGGCCATGACAAGGAACATTGTCCCCTATTTCATGAATACTTGGCCTCTGGAGCTCTGAGCCCTTTGAAGCAAGTCACCCTACCCTGGTGCGAGGTATGCATAAATAGACATCACCCAGGTGAGTTCTACTACATCAAAAAATACGTTCATATACCCACAAATTTGTATTTCACATTTTGTAAGTCGGTGGGGCATGATGATAGGGATTGTATGGCTTATGACCTCATGCATGAAATTTCAAGAGACATATACAAAATTCAAGGTGAAGTATAGCAAGAAGGAAACACTATGGAGTATAACTCCCCAGGAAGAGGAAACTTCAACACTCATGGTGGATTCATAGGAAGAGAATGAGGAGGAGGTATGGGTCGAGGTCGAGGATAGATCATCTGTTACAACTGCATGCAACCAGGACACCTCGCAAGAGACTGTCAGAACCCTTGCACTACTTGCAACTACTGCAATTCATTCGAACATGTTATAGAAGATTGTCATGTACTGCTAGCTAAGCTTAAAGAGAGACGAGGACCTTAGCATAACCCACAAGTGCAACTGATATATGTTGAACCTTGCGGAAAGGACCCTAGAGTCATTTTTATCACTAGAGGAGGCCTTGTTATAGGAGAAGACAGGATGACCCCGGGAAAGATTACAAAAGAATCAAAAATCAGGAAAGTTGCAGAGAAGACCCAAAATTTTGATGCAAAGAAAGAAAGACAAATATTTGAGGAGGAAAGAAAAGAATTCAAAGGAGACCAAGGTTCTTCATCAAAGACATGACCAGATTAAGAGAATATGGAATGCCTCTGGCATTCGATTAGTCTGCTTTGCCAAAAGAAGGAAAAGAGGTAAGCAAACTCATGGATTTTTTATATACTTGTATTAAGTTGATTCAGGATGAAACAAGAGCTACAAAATTTGATTAAACAGTATGAGCTAGGAAAGATAGAACCCTTACTGAATAGGGCGGTACACTAAGTCTCTAAAAGGAGAAGTACAAATAAGGAATTACACTTGAATGCTCAAATCGGAGAGTATGATATAGACTATGTGGTCCTCGACTTAGGGTCAGAGATCAATGTCATGACGAAGTAGACCTGAGCATTGATGGGAAAACCTAAGTTGATCTATTCCCCTATCAGGCTTAGGATGGATAATCAGCAGGCTGTAAGCCCCTTTGGAAGACTGGAACATGTCCCTGTGGACATTGACGGAGTAAGAACATTTGAATATTTTGAGGTAATTGAGATAGTTGATGATAGTTGTCCCTACCCTACGTTGTTAGGAATTGATTGGGCTTTCAATAATTCCACTTTGGTTGATTTAAATAAAATATGAATGACGTTTGAAGGAGATTTCCTTAGGGTTATTGCACCTTTAGATCTAGATGAAGTTCAACACTACACAGATCCCATCAGAGAATAAGACCGCACATATGAACTGGAAAACATATACAAACTAACAGCCAGACAATAGTATTACATTAATCCTACGGCCGATGGGAACCTAAGATGGTGAAGTGACAACACATGTTCATCAGATTCAAAAGAATCACTGGAGAACCAGCATAAAAAAAATGTATGAAGTATCTACAAGAAGATGTGCTAGATTAACTAGAGAATTTTGTTGGATCGGCACAACAGTAAGTAACTTACCCACATTCGGTGTTTTAAATCCTTTAGAAACCTTCTTGTCAGACTTTGAATAAAGTGTACCAATGCAGCAAATATTTTTGGAAATGGATGAGGCCTTGAAATCAACACCAGCAAGATCGTGGGGGACACACAAAAACAACATTACAGACTGGGTACAATGTCATACTTTGATGACAGCACGATTCTCAACACAATTGGAAGGCTACGAAGTTCAGTATACAGGTCGAAGTTGTCCAAAATACCATGTTTGAAGTTGTGAGGAATCTTGGAGCAACATTTCTCAAGAGCAGTGGGTGCACAAATTCATTAACACGCTGGACACTACCCCTATCAACCGGTACCTTCAAGCAGAACTGTGCCTCATCACTGCAGATTGGGAAGGTATGACTTAGAATTTTGTAACTACCTTATTATTCAAAAGTCAATATCCTTCAGTAGATCAACCATTACATATTGTAAGACAGAAAGTGTTTGAGGAGGCCTCTAGCATCCCTTTAGAACAAGAAGAGGGTGAATGGATTGCATTCTTCCAGAAACTGCAAGGTTGTTACAACATCAATGTTGATGAAGACGATGATCCGAGGAAGGTGAACATCACAGAAATAGAGGGACAAAGATATGTGGAAGGACCAGGAGTTGAGCTACCATTTATTGGACAACCAATCAAGATTAAGAAAGTCAATATTGGAACAGAGCAAACACTGAAGCTTGTAATTGTCGGAGATTATTGGGATGCTGCTACTATTGACAAGATCACAGAGTTACTGCATGAATATCGGGACTTGTTTCCGACCAAGTTCACTGATATGAAAGGCATTAACGGGCCTATGGGAGAGATGAGGATCCCTTTGAAACCAGATGCAAGACCAGTCAAACAGAGACCCTACACATTGAACCCTAAATATAAGGAGAAAGTAAAAATTGAGCTTGACAGAATGTTGGAAGCAGGCATTATAGAACCTGTCGAAGAATTAGAGTGGATTAGACCTATGGTGGTACAAGACAAGAAGAAAGGAGAGATTAGGATCTACGTAGATCTCAGGAAGCTAAACGATGCCTGTTTGCATGACCCCCTCCCTATGTCATTCACTAACAAAGTGTTAGACAATGTAGGAGGCCAAGAGGTATATTCTTTTACAAATGGATTTTCTAGATACCATCAGATCCAGATTTCCAAGGAAGGTCACCATAAGACCACATTTTCAATAGAATGGGGATCCTACTAGTATAAAATGATGTCGTTTGGATTGAAGAATTCCCCAGCCATCTTTTCTAGGGTGGTGATCGAAGCATTCAAGGAGTTTCTACATAAATTTCTAGAAGCATATTTTGATGATTGGACTATTTTTAGTTTATTAAAAAATCATATTGAATGTCTAAGGATAATGTTGGACAAATGTAGGCAGTGTCAAATTTCCTTGACTCTGAAGAAGTGAATCTTCTTCTCACCATTTGGATTGTTGTTAGGTCATATTGTATGAAAGCAGAGATTATTGGTAGATCCATCTAAAATTTCCATTATAGTCGATCTACCCCCTTCTAATTCAATCAAACAGTTGTGCACTGTGCTGGGACATACTAGATATTATAGGAAGTTCATTAAAGGATATGCCCAGATTACAGCACCCATGAAGAAGATTTTGAAGAAAGACTGTTAGTTTAGTTGGACATAAGAATGCCAGCAGAGCTTCGACACGTTGAAACAGAAAATGGTTACTGCGCCTATTCTAGTTTTTCCAAATTGGAACAAGGAGTTTCATGTGCATGTCGATGCATCTTCTATTGCCTTAGGAGCAGTGTTAGCATAACCTAGGGAAGGATATATTGACCATCTATTATCTTTTGCTAGTAGGAAACTATCCACAACTGAAATTAATTACACCACCACTGAGAGAGAAGGGTTATCCATGGTGTATGAACTGTAGAAATGTCGCCACTACTTGTTGGGAGGACACTTTAAAATGTTTACTAATCACTCCACATTGAAATACCTAGTCAACAAGACAGTGTTGGGGGGAAGAATATGCAGATGGCTTCTGCTATTTCAAGAATATTATTTTGAAATTGTGCTTAAGCCAGGAAGAATGAAAAAAGGTACCAACCACTTGTCAAGGTTGGAACATGGCGAAGAACCGACCAGTTTGGAGGATACACTGTTGGATGCATAGCTGCTAGCCATTAGAAAGATTGATGACCACTTCAAAGAAATAGTCAAGTTCATGTCAACAGGAATGGCACCTAGTGAGTATACAATTCCCGAGAAGAAACAACTAGTAGTGCGTGTTGTAGACTTTTCCCTTATAACTAGAAAGCTATACAAGATGGGACCGAATGAGATATTGAGGAGGTGTGTTATGGAGGAAGAGCGATCATCGATCCTCACAGAAGCTCATGCAGGCATCATAGGAAGACACTACGTAGGGAAAGCAACTGCGCAGAAGGTTCTTAGAGATGGCCTTTGGTGGCCTACCTTACATAGAGATGACAAGGACTACTACAGAGCCTGCAATGTATGCCAAAGAAGAGTTGGGAAACCGTCCATAAGAGATGAAATACCTTTAGCACCACAGCTGACCCTCCAAGCATTTGAGAAATGGGCCGTCGACTTCGTAGTACCTATAAACCCACCAGGAAAGTGCATAGGAGCAAGGTACATAATTACTACGACATAGTGCTTGACTAGATGGGTCGAAGCAAGAGCAGTTAAGGACTGTAGTGAAACTACAGCTGCACGCTTCATATTTGATGACATCATAACTAGGTTCAGATGCCCAAAGATCCTTATGAGTGACCCCTGACTAAGGAATTTTCATTCCACCATCAGAAGAGCACACCTTATCATCCACAAGAAAATGGGACAGTTGAAGCATTCAACAAAATCTTGGAGATAGCACTAACAAATATTTGTAGTGTGAATAGGGATGACTGGGATTTAAGAGTACCAGTAGTAATTTGGGCCTATAGAACCACTTTCAAGAAGCTAACAATGCAGACCCCTTTCAAGTTGGTGTATGGTCTCGAAGTCGTTGTCCGAATGGAATATTTGGTACCAAGATTAAGAATTGTTTCCTTTATAGATATGGATGGCATTGGCGTTGTTTGAGAGAGGCTTGCACAGTTGGTCGAACTAGAGGAAGACAGATTTATTGCAAGATTCCATTAGCAGGTATAGAAGGAAAGAGAGAAGTCCTACCATGACCGACACATCAAGAATAAGGCATTTAAGCAAGGTGATTTGGTATTGGTATATGACAGTAAGTTCATGAAGCATCCTGGGAAGTTGAGAATGCATTGGCTCAGGCCATATGAGATCGCTTATGTTACATAAGGAGGAGTTGCATGACTAAAGACTTTGAATGGAGAATGGAAGGCAGGACTAGTGAACGAGAGCCGGTTGAAATTGTATTGTGAAAACAAACTTCCTCGAAACTCTCAATAAAACATGAGGAAAAGGGTCTAGGTACCAGGTGTAGTTGAAACTGGGTACCAGACACATAAAAGACAGTCTACACAAAGAAGGAAAGGAGGCATGGAACAGAAAGAAAAGGCTGCACTGCACAGTCTAAAGTTGAAGTAAAATAGAAAGATCAGATATGAAGTGCCTTGGGACGAGTCATAGGTGAGTGTCGAGGGCCTATTGGCCCTTGGTTATGGAAGCAAGCAAAGATTAAGGCAGAAAAGGAAAAATGTGAACTACGCGAAAGACATAGTGAATGTTATTGGGTCAAAGAGAGAAAAAGAGCAGAAAAGACAGAGAGAAGTAAAAGGAAGCAATCTGTTAAACAAGGATATCAAGGATGATAGATCAGCAAGCAGGGATGATTTTAAGGATGGAAATTTATTTTAAAATGTAGAAACCTTAGTGAATCTTACTAATCCTTCATATGCCAACTATAAATGTTTGGCGATAGTTTTGTAAAAATATTCAAATTTTTAAATATTTTATATAGTTTTTATAATTTTTTGGCAATTTTGAAGGTGAAATAATTTTATGCTATAGAATTTGGGCAAATCATTTTTAAAATAGTGAATATTGCTTTTTGAAAAACCATGGAAAATTAGCCCATGAGCGAAATTTATCCCCTAAAATCATCCCTATCAGCAAGGAAGACAGATCGTGGAAAACTCAAAAAGTGGAAAAATCCATCGTTGGATGATATGGAGCACTGCGTGGGAAGGAAGGAAAGATGGGCTGGCGAAGCCTTGAAAATACGGGTCAAGTTGACCTAGGGTTTTATACACCTGGGGTTTTGGTATCTAGGGTTTTCACACCTAGGTCTCGGCCTAAGGCTGTCGGTGAGTGATTGTAATGTATAAATATAGGTCTAAAGGACCAAGGATGGGTTGTTGTTGGTATTGTCGTTCTAGTTTGTTATTGGCATGAGCGATTATTGTTGTGAGAGAGAGAAGTGCTAAGTGTAAGAGCGTAGGAAGGGGAGAGACAGAGATGAGAAGAAATAAGATCTTCTATCTAAGAGCACAGACAAGAACTGTATGTTTCATCTTAATATATTATAAATCACAGTTATGTGGACGTATCCCTAGAGAGAGGGTGAACCACGTATATCTTGTGTTGTGGTTGGTTGATGCCATGTTATTTGTCCTTTGATATATTGTTATTGCATTACTGTGTTAGATTTGATAGATAGTTGTGCGGAGTAAAGCTAAGCTGGTAAATGATATATAAATTTTGTGTTGTTCTTGTAGTCGATCCACTTGATATTCCCTTTGGTTGTAGACATCTCTGTCCTGCAACCCCCTCATAGCTGCTTCGGGTGAGACTGCATCTGCCTCACAGGTGTTGCCAAAAGGGCTGGTAGCTAGGGCTTGTTGTTGTGATCTTGGAGCTGAACCCTGGATTTGCCCCTATGCCAACACTCATCATGGACTTTCTTCTTGTGTTCCAGCAATCCTGGGATTTGTGGCCAAATCCACTACAACTATAGCATCTCATGGTGTTACAGTGAACAACAATGTTTCCTACTTGATCACATCTCCAACACCTTATGGTTTTATAAAATCTTCCATTATATCTCCTTTCATAAGCTCTACATTCAAAATATTTGTGATCATATTCATTACATGAATAACAATGCCCATGAAAAATACTTTCATACCTTTGTTTTGGTGTCCCAAAGATATCTTCTTGATGTCTTCTTTGCCTTGTTCTTTTGAAATTTTCTTTGCCTTGTGTAGATGGTTGTTTTGCAACATTGTCTTCCTTCTTTGATGGACTTACCTCATGCTTCTTTGAGGTGCTTTCTTCAGCATGTGTATCTTCCTTTTTGTATCCAAGACCTGATTTATCATATGGTGATATTTGACTTTCCAAGATCTCATCCAAGATTTGTGAGCTATTCAAGAATTTGTTTGACTTCTCTACCTTCTTTCTAAGGTCAACAACTCTAGCTTCTAACTTATGACATGACTCTTTCTTTTCATTTATTTGATCCTTCAATAGTTCCTCTACCCTTTTAGCTTCTTCAATTTGGGTATTGAGATGGACAATAGTTTCAAAACTTTTGCTAATCTCATCATCTACCTTCATATCTTCTTTTTCATTCTTTAGTCTTGTGATCTCTTCTTCCTTTTGTTCTAATTGAGCCGTTTTTCTCTCTTCTTGTTCTTTGAGCATTCCCTTTAACTTTAATATGTGCCTTTGATTCCTCCTAAGAAACTTCTTGGTGTTATCCGAAAGATAGTTATAGTGTATAATAATGATCACTTATTATCTATATAAACCCTCTTCAACTTCTTTTTGAAGTTCTAATAGATTTTCTTCTATTCTTTCCATGGGATAACTACCATCAAACTTTACACAAACTGTTTCTAGATCTTCTTCTTCACTTGAGAAAAATTCTACATCATCACACATTGAATCATTTCAATAAAGAGTCTTTGGAGATTCTTTACCTTCATTTGAAATATTTTTGAGATCTTACTTTGTGCGATCTTCACTTGAAATGTTTTCAAGATCACATTTTGAAATAATACAATCAAGGGTTTTTGATGATTCTTTACCTTTGATAATCTTGATGGAGTGGTCTTAAATATATTCCTTCTCCTTCTCTCTTTGATATGTCTCCTCTATATTTAGCCATAGATCCTCGGCAGAAGTGCATTGTCCCATGCTCTCTTTGATAGGGCTTGAGAGTCCACTAAGAATGGTCTCGAGAGCCAATGCATCATTATTCTTTCATTCCCTTTGAGCTGCATACTTTGACTTGTTGTTCAAGGAAACTGATCCAACAATGGATGCCTTCCAAATAGCCACTCCCATTGTCTTCAAATGTACTCTTATCTCTATTCTCCAAGTATAATAGTTTTCCTCATCAAGGATTGGAAATTCATCATCCATTTCTGTGTCTATGGATCTCCTTCAAGTTTGTTAAGGCTTGTAGTGAAGGCCTTCTCTGATACCAATTGTTGAACACACCTACCACACTTAGAGGGGGGGTGAATGAGTGTGGGGATATTTTTAGCAAAACTTTTCTCTTACACAAAAATCCTTAGTTAACAATCACCATTAACACATTACTCATCATTGTCATTTATAACTAGTTAGATGTGAACATATATTAGCAATATATCATCAACAAATCATCTCCACAAGGAACACAAAGAACACAAGATGTATGTACAATTTTATTTTTATTACAGACTACAATCCTTGGGGTTTTCAGCAACAACTGAATAGAGTACAACCCTACAAGAGAACTATCTCTATATGCAAGACTCAGCTTACATCCTCAACACCAAATGAGATGAGGAAACAATCCTCCACAGAGATCAATCTGTCACAGGTACATGACCTGTCAGTAGTGCAGCCCGCGTGTGTACATGTCCTAACTCACTACAGCCTGCGTATGTACACCGCCAGTCTATAATGCAACATTTGTTTACTTCTAATCAACTAGGGTTTTTTTTTTCTTCACATACTCATATCCTCTGCAACCTCCAAGTAGAATTTATTCTATCCAAACTGACCACCAACCAGTCACAACACACCCAAGCTCTCCAACAGATTACGCATGCTCCACAATCAATCAATATGAATGCTAACTCAATCATGTATAAGCAAATAGTATACCATAGAAATCATATCACCATTGAATCACAAGAGTACTTCTCACTCTATCAACCAACATAAACCACATCACAACATCCATACCAAGAATTCCCTAAGCATTCACAACACAACAAGCAATAGTATCCATCAAGACAATCATGTAACCATACCAGAGTCTCAGTGATAGATCAAATCCCATAGAATGCAAATCTGGAACCTGCTTCAGTCTTCAACAGCTTGTCATCAACTCAAACACAAATCTTCATGATTTTATCTATTTTACATGCCATGTCCTCATACATCCCGTGTGTGTATGTGCCCTAGTCCATTACAGCCCGCATACACCTCAGAAACTAGGGTTTATGAAGATCCAAGACTTTTTCCGTCAAGATCTTCGATATTGCCAAAAATTTGATGCGTCCATGAGACCCTCCTCATGCTCTCTTTCTCAAAATAGATCTTCAATCATGCTCAAGATATCATCACCAAAGATGCTCTCACAAGAAGCTCTCCATCAATACTCCAAAAGATATTCTCGCAAGAAGCTCTCCATTGATCAACAAAAGGATATATTGCAAGAGACCATTGCTATCTTATTTATACTTTCGTCCTCTAGGTCACTTAACCCATTTCTAGGTCACTTAACCTATTTTCCTTATTTTAGGGTTAACCACTTTCCATAATTAGAAAGTTCTCCATTACTTTATCATTTAAATATTCCTTCTTGATTTTGTCACTTCTCTTTATTATTTAAATAATCTTTCTTGACTTTGTCACGTTACTTTATCATTTAAATAATGATTTCTTATTTTCAAGCACTTTGACTTCTTTGACCTTTTGGGGATTCAAGCCTTCATATGAGGGTCCTTCATCTTCATAGAGCCATAACTCTCAAATTATGAGGAGTTATGTGACATTCCACATACCACCGGAAATGGCATGACAAGCACTATCCATCTAGGATAGTTTCACCAACAGCTTCACTTATCTTCATCTCATCGTTCCACATATAATCATGGGTTCTCCATACACACTTCAAGGATAACTCAACCATAAAGCATCTTCCCGTGAGGGCTTTCACCATAAGGGGACCACTTTGGAGTTCATCCATTTGTGTACCTTATCAACCATGATAAGACCATTACATAAATCCAACTATGAATCATGTATCAATGACAACTCATTGATCCATCTTCATCATATCAATGACAATTCATTGATCCATCTTCATCTATGCATTCTCATCAAGGACAATACATATTAATTTTGACATCAATCATCAATTAATCAATCATTTGGCATCAATCAATCACTTGACATTAATGATAACATGATCCAACAATATCCTCTTGACATTAATAAATCAAACCATTTTCATCAATGGAAACATGATCCAACAAAATCCATCATTACATAAAAGAAAGAGATATGGTTAAAGAGATTAGGATGATCCCACCAAATCATAGAGGCAAGTAGGATCCCAACCATATGGATGCCACCTCATATTCTAGAAGATTCCTTCTATAACTTTCATGAACTTCTTCATTTTCTTAGTCTTTCAACACTGTCGCACCCTGGATATATAGGATCCTGTAGAAACACCACAAAATAGGTTCATGACAGACTGCGGTGATCAGGCATTTCCACACTGTACCTTATGGCTGACCTGCGACATCCTTCTAAAAACAAATTTTGTAGAAGAGGAAGCAAGTCACTTTTCTCATGAGGAAAGGTTCTTTTGGAAGCATGAAAACATGATATAGAGACATCACTAGGGTGACTAAAATAATGTGTAACATGGTCCATCTCATATATTAGTTCTCATAGTTTCCAACAGGGTAATATTTTTCCTTTACCGCGTCCACAAAAAAATATCAAGTGGGATCGACCCCATATATTCTAGACTCTTCTATGGAACTTTGCTCCCAGTAATTTTCCCACCAATGTTTGACATGGGGGAAAGCTTTAAGGAGTTTGAAGGTGATATTTTCCCTCTCAGAAACTTGGTGAAAATAGAAATAACCTTCTAGCCGATTTAACCATTTGTGTAGGGCATCCGCATCTATCTGACCTTCAAATACAGGAATATCAAAATTAACATGTACCTTGAAAGGAGAGGTGCTTCAAAAGTGGTTGTTTGATGAATATGTGCCTGTTTCTATCGGCAGACATTGAAGGATGTGGGAAACATCCTCCATCATTTCGTCCCTATGTCCCGTGAGAGCTTGCTCAAGCAACAGATTGATAGAATCGCTTGCTCCATCGTTTTTATTTTCTTCCACCATGGAGGGTTTCTTGGGAATGCAAGAGAAATTTTATTCAAGAGAGACAAGCTCAAGACCCAACTTTTTATACTCGGACCTTGTCGGGGACATGCACTGGAAAAAAAAATGATCAAGAAAAGCCTGCTCTGATACCACTGATCCATATTATTTTCGGCATGAAATGAGAGCGAAGATATAATAAATAAATGTGTAGAGATATCGTGAATATCCAATAATATAAAATAAATGTATCAAATATGCAACCATAAATGCAAAGATACAGTAATACACAATTTTCTATTAATGAGCGAAAATGTACAAAGACTGTAAAAATACAGAGTGAAAGACTCGCTAGAATGGTGGAAGCTTATCTCTGAGAAGAGATGTGATGGCTACTCGCATTTGAAAGAAGATGATTTTAAAATGAGGCTCCAAAGGAATTTTTATCATAAAGGAAATCCAAAACCCTAACCCCGGAAGATGGAAAGTCAACAGTTTTGTGGACCCCATTTTGGGTAGTTTGGTGTATCAACTTCCCAGGGGTGTAACTTTGGCATATGATCTTTGTTTGGGACGCATGATAGCTCGTTGGAAAGGTATTTTTGAGGAGATTAATTTAGGGGGATCAATCATAGTCTTTTTCTATCATTGAGAAGCTCTATCCCAAAAACACCTTCATTTAGGCCCTCAAAATGGCCCCGAAAATTAAAAACTGCTAAAAATAGTAAATTACCAAAATTGCCAGAAAACTGTATAGAGAAAGTTGGAAAAGGTGGGTGGCCACCGATATCCACTTGGATCAAACAGAGATTGGTCATTTATAAATAATACCTTTCAATTCCACCACAAAGGCTTGGTGGTCTGCTTGTTGATTTTCTACTACTACATAGATTCTCG
>JZKD02S2152590.1:414770-426310 GCA_000966675.3 Picea glauca | reverse complement strand
TAAGTTATCTTAATTTTTTGTATAAATAGGAGTGCCTCCTCCATTTCAAAGGGAGGACTCCTGGAGCATTGTGTCCAACTTATGATGGAATAAGAATCAAGATTTATTTTCACATTAGTTTCCATAATCTAGTTTAGATTTAGAATGATTTAGTTTATGTGTTACTTTGTTCTTGGGAGAATTGATCTCACTCCAAATAGATCATAGTAGCATTTTCTTCTGGTTCTAATACTTTGAATAGGTTTATATGCTTTATTGTTTTTATTAGAATTATTTGATGATCTTGATTGTTGATAGGTTATTTGAAACATTACGAGAAGACCTCCTGTAAGGGAGCTAGTGTTTTCATGCCTACAACAACTAAGCCTTTTTAAGTGTATTCATTTTCAATACATGAATGTTTACTTGATGATCTTGATTGTTGATAGGTTTTGTGAAACATCACGAGAGGACCTCCTGTAAGAGAGCTAGTGTTTTCTTGCCTACAACGACTAAGTCTTATTAAGTGGAATGAAAGAGTTAGGATTTGATTGAATTTTCTTATATTAGAGTTAGATGCCTACTCTTGCATATATTTTGTTGGAATCATCACAAGCTTATGAGCATCCTTGGTTGATAATTAAATGAAAGCAATTTAAGCAATTAAATTGCCCAACAGTTACTTCACACACACCTAGGATTTCTTTTTCCTAAGGTTTTTTCTTGTTTGTTAGTCATTATTCAGTCTCCTATATTTTAGGAAGAATATTCCTCTAGAGAGAATATTCTCTTCAGTTTTCACTTCAGTTTGATTAGTTGAGTGGAGTCTAGATGCTACATTGGTTTTATCACCATGCGGTATTGGGATCATCACCAACTAATGCACATTATCCTTGGTATCATCACCAAACTAGTGCATTACGCATGATTCCATGATCTCCTCCTCACTTCACTTTGTTTTATTCAATTAACTGAAGACCGGTAGACTAGTTAACTCAGCTAGATGGCAATTCACTCCTGCAACTACCCGAGAGACTAGACTAGGTGGCAATTTACTCCCGTAACTATTGGTGTGTGTCCAGATCACTCTAGACCACCACTATGGTGCATTGCATTCTCCTCCAATGCGCATTGGTTGAGTTATACAGAGTATTTCATGTGTAAATTATCATTCATTTATTTGTGGCTAATGATAATTCTTACATTCTTTCTCTCTTGCTTCTTCATTTCTCTCTGCAAATGTCTGTGGTATTTTCTAGATAGATATATTCTATTTAGTTTCAACATGTTTACATGGTATCCGATTTGACAGACTGCTAAGAAAAATACACACCGAATTATTTTTGCAGATACCAAAGATTGAAGACAATGAAAAAATGGAATTCCCAAAAGAATTCATTCTTATACCTTAGAATTACTTTGAATGGAAGGAGAGGATAATCATGAATCTTCGAAGAAGAGGATTGTATAGGTTAAACATGAATAAGGAAATAGAACCAACATCATCCATAGAAAAATCCAAGTATCTAAATCGAATGGATGAAGCATTCAGAACAATTTGCAGTCTCATTTCTCCCGATCTCCTTTTTCACATATATTCTTGTAAAACCCCAAATGAATCCCAGACCACCATGGAAGGGATGTTTGGAAAATAGGATGAGATGAGGGGACACAATATCGAGGTGGAATTTCTCACATTGGATCCAAAAATCTTCGACAATCTCCAAAATTTCTTTACAAAATTTAAGGATTTACTATCACAACTCAAGGCTTGCGGGGTTGATAAATTTAAGGAGGAGAAACAAATGGTTCTCACCATTCTCTCCAAACTTGGTCCTGAATTCTCATTTTTCATATCAATTCCATTCAGTGAAATTCACCTCTAGAGCCACCTGGAAGATGCCTTCTCTTGAGGAATTTATCGAATCCCTAACACAAGAGCAAGCCAAGCTCATCAACATGGAAAAAATTAAAGGCCCAAAGGTGCATGCACTTACTGTGAAATATGGCAGAGGTCATAAATATCAAAAATCTAAAGATAAATATAAAAGGAAAGCACATGCAAATCTGAAGAAGGAAGGGTACTCAAAAACCTTCATCGATGCCTCTGGATCCAAAGGTGAAAAGGGAATAAAAGGGGAAAAATGCACATACTTCCATAAAGGATTCCATCCAGAATCGGCATGCATGAAAAAACAAATAGATCTAATGACTCAAATACTTCATCAAAATAACCTTGGATATGCATCCCCGAGGGTGCCTAGAAGAAGAAGCCAGAATATCAGAATCCCAAGAAAGGCAATTCTAGCCATGCCTTGATTTCCATCAACTCCTCTCTCGATGATAGGATCATAGATTCAGGAGAATCACATCACATGGCTGCCACAGAAGTAGTTTATTCTTCATTGGATTCATGCAAATTTCCTCCTATTATGATGGAGGCCAAATCTCGAATCGAGGTCACTGGAAAAGGAAGGATTGAACTCACCAATGGAATCTTCGAGAATGTGTTGTGCGTTCCCAAAATTTCTGTCAATATTCTCCCTATGTATCTATGACATGCAAACCAATTCCATGGTTTCTACCAGTGAGGTAAATCATCAATCTAGATTGTATACATTTTCTGAATTTATTGAACCAGATTTTGCTTTACTGCTTACCCATGCTGATGAAAGCGGTAGGATATGGCACGAAAGGTTAGTAAGAAAGGATTGGTTGATGGTCTACCAGACATCCATTTCTCCAAAGGAATATGTGAGGGTTGTGTTCTTGGAGAACAACCTCAAGAGAAATTCGACAAAGGATAGACTTGGAGAGCTTCCTCTCCTCTAGATATTATCCACAGTGACCTCATGGGCCCTTTTCCACATCCATCAATCAGAAAAGAAAGGTATGTGCTCATTTTTGTTAATGATTTCTCGCGTTTCACGTGGATTCACTTTCTCAGGAAAAAATCAGAGGTCTTTAAACACCTCAAAGATTTCAAAGCCCTTGTTGAGACATAGTCCAGAAAGAAAATCAAAGTCCTCCGAAATGATAACAAGGGAGATTATGTCAAACATGAGATCCAGAATATTTTTCATGAGGCAGGGATTCATTTGCAGCACACAGTTCCCTATACTCCGCAACAAAATGGGGTTGTTGAGAAAAAAAATAGATCTCTAAAAGAGATGGCATATTGCATGCTACATGCAAAGTCACTTCCACAGAGACTATGGGTCGAAGCACTTAATTATGAAACCTACATCTAAAATAGATCTCCCCATAAATATGTCAAGGATAAGACCCCCTACGAGGCTTGGAGCAGCCTCAAACCGGAAGTGGCCCACTTTTGTATTTTTAGTTCATGTGCATGGGCCTGAATTCCCTCTGAAAAGAGGAAGGCACTTGATCCACAGAGAACTGAGTGTATTTTGTTGGATACCCAGACAGTGTGAAGGGATATAGACTCATTGATCTTTCCTCAGACCAACTCATCATTGAGCGTAGTTTCCAATTCGAGGAAAGTGTCTTGCATGTACCTCAAAAACCGCATGTAGACACCTTTGTTCTTCCACCTGTCAGATATGATGAGCATAGACATGTTGAATCTTCTTCAGATGAGAGTTCTAATTTAGAGGATTCAGATGATCCAGATATAGAGTTAGTACAGTCAGATGTAGAGTCAATTCATCTAGATGTAGATGCAGATCCAGAGCAGAGGCCCAAGTGGTCCCAGACTACTCTTCAGGATGCAACAGATCTTATTGGTGATTCAGTCGATACTAGGAGGAATTGATCTGATTTAGAGGAGCCTCCTCTTGCACTCACTACCACTAAACCATTTCCACCCAAGCATATTTTCTTGGTTTAGTCTTCAGATCCATAGTCTTATGGCGAGGCTATAGGAAATATCTTTTGGGAATCTGCCATGTAGGAGGAGTACAACTCCCTCCTAGAGAACCAGAGTTAGGGTCTGGTTCCCCTTTCTTTTGGAAGGAAACTTTTCAGGTGCATATGGGTCTACAAGACCAAGAGCACAACAGATGGATAGATTAGAAAATACAAATCCAAGATTTCTTCCAAAGGATTTCAACATGTGCATGGAATTGACTATGATGATACCTTCACTCCAGTAGTGAAGATGGATTCCATACGATTGGAACTTTACATTGTGGTAGCCAAGGGATGGGAAGTCCATCAGATGGATGTGAAGAATTCATTTCTTCATGGTGATGTCTCTGAGGAGATCTATATGGAACAGCCCCAAGGATTTATGCAAGATTCATCTTTAGACTATTGACTAAAGAAATCTCTTTATGGCCTCAAGTAGGCTCTGAGGGCATGGTATGCCAAGATGGAATCCTACATGTTGTCACAGAACTTTGTATGTTGTAAATTAGACCTGAATTTTTACATGCTCAGGACGGATGATTCACTTATACTCTTAGTTTTGTATGTTGATGATCTATTGATCAACGGTTTCTCGAATTCAGTGATTATTGCAGTCAATAGGATTCTACATGACAGGTTTTTGATGACAGACATGGGTCCTCTACACTTCTTCCTTGCACTCGAGATCAGTCAAGATGCATTAGGCATCAAACTGTCTCAGGCCAAGTATGCACGAGATCTCCTTGAGATATTTCACATGAAAGACTTCAAGTCTACACCAACTCCTTTCCTATCAGGATTCAAACTTGAGGATGGCAGGGACACTCCACTGGTTGACAACACACTATACAGACAACTAGTGGGGAGCTTGTTGTATCTCACACACTCCAAAACAGGCCTCTCCTATGTAGTTGGCATAGTTTCTAGGTTCATGTAGGAGCCACATGAGCTACATTGGAAGGATGCAAGGTGTATCCTTCAATACGTACATGGCACCATCACCTTTGGGATTCATTATGCAGCAGACTCTACATTGGATCTCATTGGTTTCACTAATTCTGAATGGGCTGGTGATAGCACTGATCGCAAATCCACATCTGGTTACTCACTCAGTCTTGGTTCCGAGCCTATCTGGTGTTCAAGCAAGAAGCAGGTTGTTATTTCTCTATCCTCATCCGAGGAAAAATACATAGGGTTAACATAACCATTCGAGCTATGTGGCTAGAACATGTTCTCACTGAGTTGGGCATTCAATTTCATCGATCGATCGTCATCTAGTGTGACAACCAGAGCACTCTAAATTTCTACAAAGATATAGTTCAGAGGCAATGAATGAAGCACATCAATATCCACATGCACTACATCTGGGACTTAGTACACGAGGGGATCTTTGACCTACAGTTATTTCCTTCAGTAGAACAGACGACAGACATCTTCACCAAGACCTTCACTAAAAAGAAGTTTCATTCTCTGCGAAGTCGTCTTGAAGTGAAGGACACATTTTCCTAGCAATTCTCAGTTCTTCTTTTTACATACATTGTACCTTGAGGGGGGGGTTTCCCATGAGGTTTTCCCTCTTTCCTCACTTTATTTCAGTGTATATTTTGTATTTGGGTACCTAACATGGCCTCGTTGACAGGACCCATTCTTTATTTTCACCATAGTGATGTTTAGTGGGGGTGTTGGAGTTGCTTCACCCACACCTAGGATTTATGTTTCCTAAGGTTTTTCATTGTTTGTTAGTCATTATTCAGTATCCTATATTTTAGGAAGAACATTCCTTTAGGGAGAATATTCTCTTCAGTTTTCACTTCAATTTGATCAGTTGAGTGGAGTCTAAATGCTACATTGGTTTTATCACCATGCAACATTGGGATCATCACCAACTAATGCACATTGTCCTCGGTATCATCACCATACTAGTGCATTACCCATGATTCCATGATCTCCTCCTCACTTCACTTTGTTTCAACTAGTTAATTGAAGACCGGTAGACTAGTTAACTTAGCTAGGCGGCAATTCACTCTCGCAACTACCTGAGAGACTAGACTAGGGGGAAGTTTACTCTCGTAACTACTAGTGTGTGTCCAGATCACTCTGGACCACCACTATGGCGCATTGGCTTCTCCTCCATTGTGCATTGGTTGAGTTATACAAAGTATTTCATGTGTAAATTATCATTAATTTCTTTTTGGTTAATGAGAATTCTTCCATTCTTTCTCTCTTTCTTCTTCTTTATCATTTCTCTCTGCAAATGTGTGTGGTATTTTCTAGCTAGATCTATTTTTTGTGGGTTCAACACATTTACAATTCTACATCGCTAGGGCCTTGTTGCAGATTTTTTTGAATTTTGGATAGTATCTGCAGTAAAACTACATTCAACTCTGCTTGTTCATCATGGGATATCATAAACCTCTCGTTATATTCCTTCAAACTTCTCATAGTGGCCATCAAATATGAAGGGGTTTCTTTGTCCCTCTGGACATCAGGCTCTTCATATATATGGTGTGAGGTGTTTTCCATACTGCGTTGTACCATTCACCTATGTGATTTCTCAATTCATCATACGTCTTGGAAACAACAATTATCAATAGCATTTTATGTTAGTATTTCAAAAGAAAGCATTCCAGACAACACAAGATCCTTTTTAAACAGCCTTAGGTGGTCTTTGTGACCCATTCAAGCTTAGAGTTTGAACTCTTCTCTAATACCACTTTTTAACACACCCAACCCCTAAGTGTCCATTTTAAGGGATGGGGCATTAGAATTTTCTCTTTTCTCAACTATCTAAAATTTCCTCTTTGAAAACTCTAACATCCTCTGCTTGTTAAGATCTTTCCAACGATTGAAATTTCACTCAAAACTGAGATCTAGATCAAAATTTATGGCCCTCCAATGTTCTTGGGTTTTCATGGTCAATATCTATCTCACTGCCATGTGGCATCCACACGGCACCGTGCCACTCATGCCATCTAATGTGGAGATAACATGGCACCAATGTGGAACCTACCTAACTTTCAATGGTGGAAATTCAGTCCACGTAAGCCTATAGTCGTCGACGTTCGGGCCTTCTTGTGGTTCACTCAACTTTTACCTTTGATAGATACAACATCAAATAATATTCGCTTTCGATATCATCCATTCGGTGTTCAAAAGGTTTGGGTAGTTTCACTGCTTGAAATCAGTGTATCAAGGAATATTCCACGTTCTCGATGGATAGTGTTGATGCACTTATGGTCTCTCTTACTAACAGTTGATATTTGTTCGAGGATTTAAGGTTTTCCTATCTGGCTGGACCACACTCAACTCATCAACCAATTAATGATTGACATCTATCATCCTAAGGACACTCTGGCTACCTTGCTAACATGCCACATCATTCATGATGTTAGCACTTCATCTCTTAACTTAAATGGTAATTACAATATATCGATGACTACCATCGCATCTTTCCCACTCATAGACCTATGGTCTAGATCTTCCCTCCATTGGAGTCATTCTCCGAACACTTTGGATGAGTACTTCGAACCCTTCGGAGTTAACTTCAAAAATGGTCAACTTCAATCCAGCTAGACCCATAATCATTCTTGTTGACTAATCAACTTATAACACGCATCTTCATCCTGACACTCCCAGTCAGCACCTGTTGGAGTAGGAAATTTTGGGAGTAAAGTGCAATAAGCAAGGACGAATGGACCAAAGGAAGCAATGCGCGCCAGAAAAGGAGGAAGACCAGCACGACAAAGAGAAAAGGAAGCAGTGCTCCATGAAAGAAGGAAGATCAGCACAAGGAATGCTTGGATCGAGGACCAACCATGCACAAGGAGTTAGAAAGTGGACAAGTGGAGTCCAGTTAGATTTTTGAATCATAATGTAAGGGGTTCTACCCATTTTGTGAAATAAATAGATGTATGAGGTAGATTGAGGTGTCTTCAGGAGTCTTTTGGTGAATTAATTCATTATCAATTTTTCATGAGTGAAGCACTTGGAGCACCTTTTGAGTTCAGAGTTAGAGTATTTGTTTTATTGAGAGTGGAGGAACTCAGATGGAATTGGTCTTGAGATGTAATTGAGGGTCAGGTCACAAGCTATGGAGCTTGGTGCGATGTTGGTTAGCCTCACATGTATTATTCTTAAAACCTATGATGTACTGCATGCAATTCTATTTTAAAGAATAATGAATAAAGAAGAAGATCTATGTGGACATAGCCCAGGGGGGTGAACCATGGTAAAATATTGTGTTTTAATATGTTTGAATGATTTTTGTTGTTTCTTAAATTATGAATAAATGGTTAGATGAATTAATGGGTTTATATACAGTGTGCACTAGTATAACTATGCAGAATGTATGTCATTGAATGGATAAAGTAGTAGATATGATGAATGTCATGGTAGAATATATGTTAAAATAGAAGACAAGTAAAAAGAACATCCCCAACCCCTTCCATGACTGCAGACATATGCATCCTACAGTCACCCATTAGCCATCTCAGGTGAGGTTGTGTTGTGCACTTTGTGCATGGTGTATCCTTCTGGTTTACCAGAAGGGTCGATGGTAAAAATGGTTTTGTTTAAGAACTAAGGTAGAACTTGAGTCAGCCCATACATCCAACAAATAGTTCCATTGTCGATTGGAACTCAAAAGAACAACCGAGAAGGGGTTTGATGAAGAATATGTAGTGGTAAAAAGGGATGTTTAGGCCATGGAATCCTAGGAAGCAAGAGATTGAAATATGGTTGGAGAAAAAACAGCTAGAGTTCACGTAGAAAGATAATAAGGGTTCCAGGTATACACCGCGCCAGTATCTGTAGAGGTATGTGTTTATTGATTTACACGAAGAATATTTTTTTTACTTTCCATAGTTATTATAAAAATGGTTATTGAGGTTGAAGGATACCCATCCGACTAATCAAATTAGGCCAGTAGAGTGGACTCCCCGGAACATTGCACGACTGGAAGGGTTAATAATAAATTCACGTGTGCAGAAGATTTCTAGTTAGATAACATTACTGCAGGGTTTATCACTAAGTTTGCAATAGATACAACAAATTCATATATTGTTGCAGAGAAGGATTTCTTGAAGGGACCCAGAGGAAGGTACACTAGTTCTCTTTACACGTCCATCAAGATCTTATTATATGATAAAGGCATGATGACCATGGAATCAAACAACTATATCACTCTGCGTGCATGGGGAAACTGGGGGAATCACTAAGGAATATCTGAGAGATGAGAGTATCTAGAAGAAGAATCAATGGACCCCATCATGATGGATGATGAACAGACCAGGAATATTACAAGAAAAGTAGGTGTGACGTGCAGTAGATGACCCTACCGGTATAATATGAATAGCAAGAAGAGGGAAGTAGTCGAGGGATTGGACAATGATGAAGAAGAGGTAGAGGATATTTGTGCCATAGGGAAGATTGAGGATATCTTGCATGCCACATATGAGAGGAAAACCATAGGTCATGGGTCTGTTGAAAAAGAAGGCTCTCCATTCCATATATGAATTAGTGTGGAACCCATAACCCCATGTGCGACTAAGACGTCTGAAGAATAAAAATCGGTTAACCAGCAAGTGATTAGTGGTAGAAGAATTTTTGGACAAGGGTATAATTCAAGTAGAAGTAATTCATCAAGCAACAATCAAGTTTCGACATCACGTGGAGGTGGTAGCATAGAAAAATTCACAATGGAAGGTCAAGACCCCACTATTAGGTTACCTGAGTTCCATGGAGAAGGGTCAAAGGACCCAAAGAAGAATGTTTTCATCTGTGAAAAGATTTGGGAAGACAAGCATATTATAGACAAAGATACTAAGGTTCCACAATTATCAATTACATTCATAGACCGTGCATTAGACTAGTACATGGGTCTCATAGTGAATAACCCGATAGGAGAACCTACATTTGTCATAGAGGTGAAGAGGAAATTAATAAATGAATTCGAGAAGCCAAGCTCAGAGGATCAGTTTATGAATGAGATGATAGAGATTAAGAAAAAACTAAGAGAATCAGTATGGGAGGTGGACCAGAAGTTCAAGAGACTAAAAGGTAAGTTAAAGTACCCTATTACTGATATGCATCATAGACATTTTTTCGGTTAATTATTTTTTTCCACACTTGAAGTATCCTTTGAGATAATAGAAATTCCAAAGTCAGGTTGAGGCACTGCAAGAAACCTTACAACTAGTGGAAAATCAGTACAAGCATACAGATCTAGTTGTGGAGGAGCTGAGACAAGACCTGAAGAACTTACATTCCAGTTGAATCGGAATAAAGGTAAGGAAAAAAGGGAAAATGTTTGGTTTACAATGTGTAGGACAGAAGGCCATCATAAGAATTAGTGTCCACTATTTGTGCAGTATATTGGAGTGGGTATGCCAAACCATTTATCTTCAAGAGGACCATGGTGTCATATTTGAAAAATAGATGGGAATGATCCCTGTCATTTCCCCCTGATGAAAAAGCATCAAACAGTACCGAAGAGCATATTTTGTAATTTTTGCAAGTCAGTTGGACATGAAGACAAGGACTATAGAAATTTGGAGATGATGAAAGAGAGGTTTTCAAATACATATAGGGTGCAATATGAACATATAATAGGACAACCTGTGTAGCATCCATAGTATAATAATGCGCAACAACCACAGTATAATCCCGCATAGCAGTTTCAGCCACAACCACAATATAATGCACAATAGTTTCAAGGGAAATAGCAGTATAATCCCACACAACGGTGCGTAGAACCACCAGAGTACAATAATGTGCAGTCGCAATTTAATCAAGGACCAAAATATAATTCACCATGAAGAGATAATCAAGGAAATAAAGAAGGCTTCAGAGGAGGAGGTCATGGAGGAAGAGGATTTGAAGGAGGTCGAGGACCAATAGTGTGTCACAAATGTAAAAAACCTGGACACTATGTCGGAGACTATCCAGAACCACTGGCGACATGAATGTATTTTCGTGCAGTAGACCATGAAACAGAAGACTGCCCAACATTGTTGACAAAAATACATGACAAGAGGAACCAGAACAACCAGAACGTACAATGGATTGCGGTGGAAAATGGAGAAGAGGATGGGAAGAATATCAACATAGTCACTAGAGGTGGAGCCAAGACAGGATAAGATGCAGCAAAGAAGCATTAGGATCGGTACGAGTGGGTCACGAATAATACAACGTCTGAAAAGAAGTTTGATGCGCGCAAAGAGAAAGAGATATTCAAAGAAGCTAGGAATGAGATTCTAAAAGAAAACATTGTGTCTACTTCAAGAACAAAGCCAGTAGATGTGATACCAATGTATGACATGCCTCCATTATTTGATCAAACAAAAAAAGAGAAGCTTTCAGAGAAAGTAAGTAACTTAAGAAACTTTTGGGGATCTTGTGTAAACTTGCTAAATGATATAAATTCTTTACAAATATTGCAAAATATGTTAGAAAAATTCCATCCTGTGGAAGAAGGGGTAAATACAATGAATCGGGTCCAAAATAAGAGAAGAACAAGTAGATAATTCGGGTTGAATGCAAGCATAGGAGACTTCAATATGGGGGATATCATACTAGACTTAGGGTTTGAAGTCAATGTTTTTTCCAAAAACGACCTGGGAAGCTATGGGAGAACCTCAATTGGGGTATTCACCTATTCAGATGAAGTTATCTAATCAGCACAAAGTGGT
>JZKD02S2152590.1:365537-400467 GCA_000966675.3 Picea glauca | reverse complement strand
CATTTACCAACATTTTTTTCTTCCAACGATACTCTGTTTCACTTTGCTTCATAAGCATTGATATACATATTGGCATGATTCACAAATATGAAAAAGGGCTTTCTTATACTCAGTGATGTTTCCTTATGCACATTGATAGCTTATTTTTTTTTCCAATGGTGTATGGGTAAATTATTATCATAACAACAAGAAAACAAATAACTAAATGAATGTTGTTTACACAAGAACCAACATCAGCAAGAGAACAAATAACGAAATTAATGTTGTTTACATAAGAACCAACATTCTCTATATTCATGGTTGTCACATAAGAACCAACCATAAGAAAATGTAAGATGTTACTCATGTAAATCCCATCCTTGAAATATTCATTATCATCACTCAAAGCCAAAATTCAGATGCCAAAATTTCTTGAGAAGATCCATGCACAGTTGCTTGAGGACATGCAACAAGTTCAGTTGGGGGGTATGTTGGGACTCAAAAATGTCATATTTCTATCCACCTTTCCCTTCACCATTCTTCACATTTATCCATATTCTACAACTCCATAAACCTTTCATTAATACCATTTCATAATTAAATATGGGTTTAACCTTATTATTTTCCAAATAATTTATTTTAGTAGTAAAAGGGAATTTGTGATTAAATATTAGAAAATTGACATGTTTTCATATATATCTGAAAAATGTGTGAGCTTTGTCATGTGTAGGAATATGTGAAGGATTAATTCAAAAAGACTTCTTGAATACTTCCTCCACCATTTCAAGATTTGAGGAAGATAATTCAAGCCTATTCCAAGGAGAATATCATGGAGATTTCAATGCCATATCTTATCCAAGATATATGAGAGATATGTGTGAGGATTTGAAGGGATATTATTTTGTAATAATGGGAAATTGGTTGAGAGAAAAGTGGATCTGTTATTATGTGATGTTTATCTTATTTTCACAGTTCTCATGTATAAAAGAGAGTGCCTTCTCTTCATGAGGGAGAATCATTATTATGTAGATTAAAGAGAGGATTCATTATTATGTAGATTAAGGGAATTGTTATGAGATAGGTTCTTGAGGAGAATTGTTATGATGTAGATTGGATTTCTGAAGAGACTCCTTTTGTAAACCTACTTGTTGAAGATTAATGCAAGTTTGGATTTAGTGATTTTGTCTCTCTTAGAAGTTATCATCCATTGATCTAAGAGCTTCCATGTTGGCATCGACAAGGGCCACCGATCCATCTTGGTAAGTTTATTGTAAATTGATAGTGTAGATTTTTATTTCATGTATTTGTTATTTTGATTTCATGTTATTTTGTTTGATTTCACTATTCGAATTTGTTGCAAAGTGTGGTAATGCAAGAACAATTGGATCTCCATATTTCACCATACATGAGCTTTAATGGAGAATCTCACTTATTATTTTAGTTTTTTCAGGAGATAGAATCAAAGTTCATATTTCCCTTTCATGAGCCATCAATGAACTGGTCCATCACCTGAGCAAGAGTTTTTGTTTGTTTATGAGTGTTACTTTCCATCTTTTGAATTGTGTGAATATTGTTATTTTTAAAAGTGTGTTGGTTTCTAAATGATTTTCTTATCTATACTAAACAGACATAGGAAGCTATCTGTTATTGGAACATATAGTGCATCTACTCTACTGATTACGAATCTCGGTTGATAATTTATGTTTCATAATATACTATGCATATAATTGCACCAACATTTTGGCGTCATTGTCGGGGAGTTGTAAACGGTAATAGGTAGTATTTGGATTAGATTGATTTAATGCTTTTGGATTGGTTTTGTGGATTACCTAAGGGCAGAGAGAAGACGGTAAGACGTGCAGGTAGAGCCCACGCATCCACTTTGGTGGGGTTGCTCCAAAGTTAGGTCGTCCTCTTCCTTTTATGCAGCAGTATGTTTCTCCTCATTTTATGCAAAAGTGTGTTTTTATTTATGCAAATTTAGTTTTTATTTATGATGAGCTAACTTGTGTGAACTGATAACCTGGTGACAGCAGGGTTCCAGTAACGCAAGGATTTCAAGTTTGGCGTGTTTTATTTTTACAAATAGTTTTAATTCAAATATTTAATGATAAATCATTCTCCTTTTTCAATATGGTTTAACTATGAGTATAAGCTTGGAACAACTCACTCAGATCCTAGAAAAAGTCAGGATCTCCTTTTCTTTGGAAGAGGATATCTTGACAGCAGCTGAAAGTTTAATTACTCCTCCAAAGGCAAACGACGAAACAACATACAAGGAACCCTGCACATCTGATGATGAACGATTATTCGAGCAGGAGATCGAGGAGGATAATGAGGAGTTGCAACACGATTTGAGGAGTGAAAACTATACCTACGAAAGCATTATTGAACGACTGTTTCAAGCAGGTGCCAGGTTAGATCCATTCAATTTTTCTTTTTATTTTGTTAAATTACAATTTCAACATTTAATTTCGCACGGTTATATATATTTTCGATTGTCATTTGCGAAATTCACAGTGAACATATTCTTATCACTGTTGCACTTATGGTTACATTGGAAGTTTGACTACACGTAACAAATCTCTAATTTTTAATTAGCGTAATGTAGGTAGGACTTTATTTTCAAGTTTTTAGAATAAGTATGCTCTCCTCCGCGCTTCGTGTGATCGCGAGGATCAGAAATAGAATAACTAAGATTGATTTCAGGAAGAATTTTAATTGTTGGTGATTACAAAAAAATTGCCTAATCTATTTTGGGTCTACAATTGTTCCATTTGCACATAAATTTTCAATAAGTTTGCGAAGTAATTTTTTAAGTTTTTCTTTTTTTTTTATTTAAAAAAATAAAATAAAATAAAAAAATAAATTAATATTAATAATAAAAGAAAAATAAATTTGAGCATCCTTGATTACAAATAAAAATAAAACAAATTCGGGCATCCTTGATTGCAAATAAAAATCAAACATTAGGTGCATTAGGATTATTTAAAAAAATAAAAATATTAAAATTAAAAATTAAAATTTAGCTTTTGTTTTGATTTTATAGCTTTGTGCTTTAACATAGGGATAAAAACATTTAAATATATATATACATAAATATAAACAAAAACTAAAAAAATTGTTTCTTTGTATTAAACAGTCGTTTACTTTTATGCAAATAAAAACACCCGACAGTCAACGCCATGTGTCTTGTTCCTTGACGGGCTTGATTCTATGGCTACAGCAGCTACAGTTGTGGTGGCAGTGTGTTCATCTCCTCATGTTGTCAACATCCAAAATATCAATTGTAGTAGACATTATAGCTACCTTGCAAGGATAAGTGCACATAACCTAGAAGCCTCAGTAGCTCAGCTTCAGATTTATTGATACGCAGATGGAAAGGTGCGGAAAGAACCAAAAAGGAACAACCCAATGGTGTTTGGGCATTGCACAAAAGAAAAAAATAATAATAATAATAATTGCACACAACCTATCTACAGCAACAAGGAAATTAAATCAAACACAATCAGTTTTCTTAAATGTCAGCAAATAAGTTTGTTGCCAAATGGTTGGGTGAGAAAACATTCCTAGGTCGGTTCATTGAATACACATCTTTGATTCCCGGTTGATTCACTTGATGATTAGATCCATATATATTTGATTTAGTCGATTCAGCAATTGATTCTGTTGATCCAACTTGAGATGGAGAACCCACAAAGGCAGAGGTAGAATGCCTAGTTGACTGAGTGAAAGCACCCTACACAGCAGCAAAGGCAGGAGCATAAGAAAAGGTAGCAATGCCCTCCCTATATAGCAATTTCCCTGAAGCAGGAGAGCCATATTATTGAGATGAAAACTTTCATGATCGAGCTACAGATCCAGACCTTAGTGAGCCAGATTTTGTCCTTCAAAATCTAGATTCCAGTTCTTCTTTTCGAGATAGAGATGTTGTTCCAGATGCTCCAGTCGATTAAGCAGTCGTTTCATCAGTTGAAGAACCTGATGCTGCCATCTCCTATTAAACATCAAATTGCCAAAAACCAGGGATTCAGGATCTTCTCCTGATATTTTCGGGCTAGTCCAAGGAGATTTGTTGACATCGTTGGCAACAATTCGACATTTAAAAAAAAAAAACAATTATTAATAGCCATTGTTAGCCAATGCAACCAAAAATAGACAGTTAGGTTTGTCCACTTGTGAAAGATTCTTTCCAATATCTGGGATGCAATGCTATTTTAGAAAATTTTGTCGATCAAAAAAAAAATATTCCTCAAATATCTCAGTAGACTATGCCACTCAACGGATTGATATGTTGTTGGTGATCCTATTGAATCTTGGCTTCAAAAATTGTTGTGTTTAGCTGCTCCAAATTATATTCCAAACATTGATGGCAGACTTCCACATCCAAGTGAATGCTAGCTTTACTATGTCAACCGTGACACTTTTTTTCCTATCACAAAGCCAGTGAAGTTTTTTGTAGCATATGATGGCACTTTATGTAGCTTCCCACTATAAAAATTATCCAAATGATTTGCAGTTAATGTCAGATGATCCTGCACATCACCTTTTTTGTGCTTCTTGGTCCTCTGGATGAAACAGAAAATCGTCTACCAAATATACTGTGTATTATTCAGGTTTTCTTAGAGGGACAAATATCAAAGGATTCAATGTTAAAAAGTCTGAGTGACGGGTACCAACCTTCTGGAGATCAATTAAAGTTCAGAGGAAGAAGGAAGAAAATAATAGAAATATATTCAATGAAAAACTGTAGCGGGAACAACGGCACTACTGGTTATTCCGCATTGCAATGGCACGTTCCAGTATATCTCTTCGGTGCAGTGGGAGCCATGCTGCTTATAATAATTTTTCTTCATTGATATGAGTGTGCTCTTTCTGGAACTTATCCAGTCAAAATAACAATAAGCTAAGCGATTATATTGACCATTCAATTCAGCCCTGCAGTGTTTAGATTCTTTATTCAGAGCCGCGTTGTCAAAACCTGAGAATGAAATCGAAATTTCCCTCCACCTGCAATCAAAACACACCAGCGAGAAGATGATCGGTCTGCAATGAGAAAAAAAAAATATGCCTCTTGTCTGATCTGATCTAGTTTATGATGGAGTTGAATATTGGTGTGGGTGTGTGGATGCTCAATGCGCAGGCGTGGATGTGGTCAAGATCAGTTCCAGGAAGTTGAAATCTCCTCCTGAGAAAACGGACACTGCATTCAATTTGATGAGAATGGAAGCATCTGGAAGAGGAGGCTCGAATGGAAAGACTGAAGAAAGCCAGCTAGCAACCTTATCGTTGCAAGATCTCTTCCAAAATATGTATCTGGGATGTGTTTTGGATTTTATGGATTGGATGCCTTCCAATTTTTATTGTTTATTCTTTTTATTTTTATTTTTTTATTTTTTGTTGTATAGTCGTTTAATATTGTTTATTTTTTATTTTTATTTTTTTTAATAGCAAAACAATTAATAGGGTTGTTTATTTTTTATTTTTGTTTGTAACAAAACAATTAAAAAAAAAAAAACTTAATATATATAAACTAGACCTTAAAGCAATAATCTTTTTATTTTTTTTATTTTTTTGTTTATTATAAAAATATATATACTTAGGAATTTTATTTTTGGTTTTATTTATTATAAATATATATATATAATAATAAGAAAACCATAAAAAAAAATTTGACAACAAATTATAAAAACAACAAAAACAAATAAAATTGCAAATGGACGTTTTTGTCATTCCTGAAAACAATAATGTTTTTACGCCTTACGATTTTACGCTAAGTGGTTTCTTGGAGTCACTTTAGCAAGCAATCAATGATGAAAAAGAGCTCGTGCGCAATGACCACGACAACAGGTATAAGAACGTATTTTTTATCTCTTTAATTTGTCGCATTCGTACTTAATCTCGCATTTTATGTTTTATGATGATCTAACAAGTTTTATTGTAGGAATAGTACTAAGTTTGATTACAGGAATGAAGACGCTCGCATTCCACGCCACAATGAATTTCAAGAATTGAAAAATCATGTTTTATTAAAAGCTTGAAGGAGCTAAATTTTTCATCGCACATGTCATGACATTTGTCACTACACCGCCATCTTTCATAAAACCAACTACGCCATGACATGATCATTTACATTTCTCCTTCCAAGCTTATTTGTCACCCATGCAAGAATCCACTTTCCATCACCTTATCCTTCATGACTTCGTACGCGCCTATATTTCCGAGTTGCATACATCCCTTTATCTTTTTCAATTCATTTTACCTTGCAAATAAAACCATTTAGTTCCCTTTTGACGACTACATTACCCTGCTTTATTTTTAATACACATTGTTGCTACTGAGATCTTTTCATTTATAGTCCTACCAATATTTTTACAAACTCTCGTTGACTGATGTGGGATTCCTTAAGGCCCACCTTTCAACAAGTCTTTCCCCATCGACCTCAACACCTTATCTAGGATATAGACTAGAGTCCATTTGAGTACCTAGAGGCTTGCATGCCTTAATGGCAAGTTCTCTCACTGACAAACATAGGAATACATCATTGTCCCTTGATCATCAGATCTTGCAAGTGGCTCAACATCAGCAAATCTATTCACATTTCGCAAGATGTACTTAGGTACCTTGGCACTCATTGACATCAATGGTGAGTGTGCCTCGCATTGGTTAATGGCAGTCATCAATGGCTAGTAATCCAATGACTTCTCTTCATGCTTGACATCGACACATTCATTCACATGACTAGAATTGTACCATCAGGTTTAGCAGCGGGTGAAGACTATACACTTTTCCATGACTCCATCAGCAGTTGTAGCAATATTTTTCCAGCCATATGAGAGTGCCACAATTCCACTTTCATACTTCTTATTTTCCATGATTCATCAGCAACAGTTTAGATTCCTCCACTTCACACTCTTTGATCCAGCAGTGACAGCAGTGGCAGCTACAGTAGCAATCACCTTTCACATGATCCTGTAGCAGTGACATCTTCCATGCTCCACTAGATGCATCAGCCATATTCCTATTGCATAGTTCATCAACATTTTGGGTAAGTGGAGGTATGTTGTTTTCTACTCTTTAATCATGCAATTCCTTACATGCTAGAGTGAATGAATTTGGAAAAATCCCTCACCATGCTCCCTTTCCTTTTCACTTCTATGACTCATGCCACGTTGCATGAGGACATGAAACCAATTCAGTTGGGGGGGGGGACTATATTCGCTATCATCACTCCATTTTTTTCACTACCATCATTCCATTTTTTGTCTCACTTACCATTTGCCAACATTTTTTTCTTCCAACGATACCTTTTTGCACTTTGCTTCATAAGCATTGATATACATATTGGCATGATTCACAAATATGCAAAAGGGCTTTCTTATACTCAGTGATGTTTCCTTATGCACATTGATAGATTATTTTTTTTCCAGTGGTGTATTGGTAAATTATTATCATAATAGCAAGAGAACAAATAACTAAATGAATGTTGTTTACACAAGAACCAACATTCTCTATATTCATGGTTGTCACACAAGAACCAACCATAAGAAAATGTTTGATGTTACTCATATAAATCCCATCCTTGAAATATTCATTATCATCACTCAAAGCCAAAATTCAGATGCCAAAATTTCTTGTGAAGATCCATGCACAGTTGCATGAGGACATGCAACAAGTTCAAATGGGGGGTATGTTTGGACTCATAAATGTCGTATTTCCATCCACCTTTCCCTTCGCCATTCTTCACATTTATCCATATTCTACCACTCCATAAACCATTCATTAATACCATTTCATAATTAAATATGGGTTTAACCTTATTATTTTTCAAATAATTTAATTTAGTATTAAAAGGGAATTTGTGATTAAATATTAGAAAATTGACATGTTTTTATATATATCTCAAAAATGTGTGAGCTTTGTCATGTGTAGGAATATGTCAAGGATTAATTCAAAAAGACTTCTCAAATACTTCCTCCACCATTTCAAGATTTGAGGAAGATAATTCAAGCCTATTCCAAGGAGAAGATCATGGAGATTTGATTATCATATCTTATCCAAGATATATGAGAGATATGTGTGAGGATTTGAAGGGATAATATTTTTTAATAATGGGAAATTGGTTGAGAGAAAAATGGATCTGTAATTATGAGATGTTTATCCTATTTTCAAAGCTCTCATGTATAAAAGAGAGTGCTTTCTCTTCATGAGGGAGAATCATTATTATGTATATTAGAGAGAGGATTCATTATTATGTAGATTAAGGGAATTGTTATGAGATAGGTTCTTGAGGAGAATTGTTATGATGTAGATTGGATTCATGAAGAGACTCATTTTGTAAACCTACTTGTTGAATATTAATGCAAGCTTGGATTCAGTGATTTTGTCTCTCTTTGAAGTTATCATCTGTTGATCTAAGAGCTTCCATGTTGGCATCGACAATGGCCACCGATCCATCTTGGTAAGCTTATTGTAAATTGATAGTGTAGATTTTCATTTCATGTATTTGTTATTTTGATTTCATGTTATTTTGTTTGATTTCACTATTCGAATTTGTTGCAAAGTGTGGTAATGCAGGAATAGTTGGATCTCCATATTTCACCATACATGAGGTTTAATGGAGCATCCCACTTGTTAGTTTAGTTGTTTCAGGGGATAGAATCAAAGTTCATATTTCCCTTTCATGAGCCATCAATGAACTGGTCCATCACCTTAGCAAGAGTTTTTGTTTGTTTATGAGTGTTACTTTCCATCTTTTGAATTGTGTGAAGATTGTTATTTTTAAAAGTGTGTTGGTTTCTAAATGATTTTCTTATCTATACTAAAAAGACATAGGAACCTATCTATTATCAGCACATATAGTGCATCAACTCTACTGATTACGAATCTCGGTTGATAATTTATGTTTGGTAATATATTATGCATATAATTGCACCAACAAATGAATTAGAATAATTTTTTATGAAGTTTGAATTGGAAGTAGTAGAAAGTCAGAGATTACTAGTATTAGATATTTCTTTGAAATATACACCTACTCATTGGTGGGGTACACACAAGGAGAAGATCAACAATTGGTTTCAGTGCAAGAGGTTATTGCACATTAGATTTGGCGCAGAGCGGGATCATATATATGAGGAGAAATATGATGGAATCAGACAACCTAAATAACATGTCAATAGGTGCATGGTTTAATGGAAACCAGTACCACCAAAATAATGGCCACATAATTTTATTCACACACTAAAAGGCATTCCAAAGAGTCGGTACACAGAACAGGAACAACGCAGAGAAACTACAAACTGGGAAGAGATATAACAAAATTGTGTAGTTACATTTTACTTTGAGCATGAAAGTCTAGATATAGATACAACACTGAAGGTAGTAAGAGATAGAATATTTGAAGAACCAGAATTTGAGATAATCCCAACATATCAGAAGCATAATAGACAAACAATTAAACAATTGCTACATTGTTATCATGTCGCAAAAGATTAAGATCCAATCGAGGAAAACCTGCACAATATCTAGATCTCAGAAGTTGAAGGAGAAAGGGAAATAGAAGGTCCAAAGCTAGATTCAGAATATTATGTTGCACCATTAAAGATCAAGAAGGTAAACTTTGGAACTTTAAAAAACCAAAATATTGCAAGCATTGGAGATTATTGGGATAATCAAATAGTAGAAAGAATCATAGATTTATTGCACGAATATAGTGACTTATTACCGATGGAATTTTTAGAAATGAAGGGATTAGTAGGAGAATTAGGAGAAATGGAGATCCCTTTGAAGCCAGAAGCCAAACCTATAAGACATAGATCTTACAGATTCAATCCAATATACAAAGAGAAAGTGAAGGAAGAAATTGGCAAGATGCTAGAAGTTGGTGTCATAGAACTTGTGGAAGAATCAGAATGGATCAGTCCTATGGTGGTGCAGGAAAAGAAGAAAGGGGGAATTAGGATCTGTGTAGATTTGAGAAAATTGAATGATGATTTCCTACATGATCCTTTTCCTACCCTATTTACAGAAGAAGTTTTGGAGAATGTAGGGGGCCAAGAAGCTTATTCTTTTACAAATGGGTTTTCAGAAAAGCACCAAAAGATAGACATAAGACTACAATTTATATATAATGGGGAATATTTCAGTATACATTCATTCCATTTGGGTTGAAGAATGCACCATCCATTTTTTCAAGAGTAGTAATAGCAACCTTTAAGGACTTTATTCACAAGTTTTTATAAGTCTATTTGGATTATTAGATAGTGTTTAGCTTACTAAAGGAACATATTGTAGTGCTAATATTAACGTTAGACAGATGCAGACAGTGTCATATATCATTAAATATTAAGAAATGAATTTTCAATGCACCTTTTGGTATTTTGTTAGGGCATGTGGTGTGTAAACAAGGTCTGTTGGTTGATCCTGCTAAAATTGTTTTCATAGTCAACTTACCACCACCGAAGTCAGTGCACCAGTTGAAGAGTACATTGGTTCATACATGGTATTACAGGAAATTCATAAGAGGATATGCACAGATTATTGTGTCAATGGAGAAGTTATTGAATAAGGACACTAAGTATCAGTGGAATGATGAATTCCAGCAGAGTTTGGATATTTTGAAGGAGAAGATGGCTATTGCATCGATTTTAGTGTTTTCGGATTGGGAAAATGAATTCCATGTGCATGTGAATGCATCTGCAATAGCATTAGGAGTAGTATTGACCCAACCAGGAGAAAGTGATATAGATCACCCTATTTCTTTTGCAAGTAGAAATTTATCAGATTCAAAAAATAACTATAACACTACAGAAAGAGAAGGATTAGTTATGGTGTATTCTTTGTAGAAATACATGAATTTCTTATTAGGACAACATTTCAAGATGTTTACAGATCATTCTGCTTTGAGATATTTAGTCAATAATCCAGTGTTGGGGTGAAGGATATGCAGATGGCTACTTTTATTCCAAGAATTTGATTTTGAAGTTGTGGTCAAGCCTGGAATATTAAATGTGGGACCAGATCACTTATCCAAGATAACTAATGGAGAAGAACCAAGTAAGTTGGAAAAAAACTTTCCAGATGCACAATTGTTTTCAGTACAGGTAGTTGATGAGTATTTTGATGAAATATTTGATTTTTTTAGTACTTTGCACCAAGAGAATTTAATACCATGCAAAAGAAAAAATGGGTAGTCAGAGCTGCATATTATCAATTGATTGCAGGTCATTTATTCAATCTTGGAGAAGATAACATATTGAGAAGATGTGTGATGGAGCATGAAAATCCTATCATTTTAGTAGAGGCGCACAAAGGGATTGTTGGAGGACATTACACAAGAAAATCTATCGTGCAGAAGATATTGTGCGTAGGATTATGGTGGAAAACAATTCATAAGGATTCAAAGGAATAATTTGAGAAGTGTGATTTTTTTCAAAGAGTTGGGAAACCATATGAGAGGGATGAGATTCCATTGAGACCTCAAGTAACTTTACAAGTGTTTGATAAGTGGGCAATAGATTTTGTAGGTCCAATTAATCCACCAACAAGAAGATCAGAGCAAGATATATTATTACATCGACATAATATTTAACTAGATGGGTTGAGGAAGTAGCAGTAAAAGATTGCAACGTAGAGACTGCAGCGCGATTTTTATTTGAAAATGTAGTGACAAGGTTTGGATGTCCAAGAATATTGATGAGTGATCAAGGGACTCACTTCATCAACAACACAATTGAGGCAATGTTGGAAGAATTTGAGATACATCATCAGAAGAGCACTCCCTATCATCCTCAAGCTAATGGAAAAGTTAAAGCACTTAACAAGATATTGGAGAATGCCTTGACAAATATTTGTAATGTAAACAGAGATAATTAGGATCTGAAGGTACCAAAAGTACTATGGGCTTATAAGAATGCATGCAAGAAGATAATAGGGAATACACCCTTTAGATTGGTGTATGGACAAGAAGAACTAGTTCCCTTAGATTATTTGATACCAAGCCTGCGCATTGCAGCAATTATAAATATGGTAGAAAGAGGCACAACGCAAGAAAGACTAGCTCAACTAATGGAATTAGAAGAAGACACAATCATAGTAGGTTTCCATCAAGAGGTACAGAAAGAAAATGATAAAGCATGGCATGAAAAACATTTTAAGAAGAATAACTTCAAAGTAGGAGATATCATTCTCCTCTCTGACAGTAAGTATTTGCAGCACCCAAGGAAACTTAGAATGCATTGGCTAGGGACATACTAGATAAAGTTTTTCATAGATGGAGGTGTTGTACAGCCATAATATTTAGCAGGAAAGGAAGTTCAGGGACTTAAGAATGGTAGTCAAATGAAACTATATAGGGACATTCAACCCACTAACCCTCAGTAGTTGTAGTGCAGCAAGTAGACTTGTACATATTGTAAATAGTAGGATCTAAAATAAAGAAAAAGGAAGAGAAAAATAGAAAAAATAAAGAAAAAATAAAAAAGAAGTAGTTATAGGAATAAGTGATAGATAGATAATTGAGAATGACAGTTCATATCAGACAAAAAGTTAGGGTGATAAGAAGTGAAGATAATATGTGCAGGATAGATATGACAGAAGGAAATACGAGTGTGTCAAATATGGATCACAGTAGAAAAATATAGTGCACTGGAAAAATGAAACAGACGGGACAAAGAAAAACTGGTCACTAGAAAAATTAGGCACGAAAAGAAAATTTATGACAGTAATTGAAGCATGCTCAATCTTTGGAGCATTTATGACAGCAATTTAGAAGCAAAATTATGGTTTGACAAGCCACATTGTGAATTCGAGTGAACACAGAGCTAAGAAGAGAGAAGCAAGGAGAGAAACAGTGATTTAGCGATCCGACAGTAATATTTCAGTAGCACACCCACTTAGATTCCAACATGATGGTGTCACCTAAAGTCAGAGCAACCATTAAAATGTCAAGAAGAAACTACAAAAATAACAAGCCACCGTCGGAGCTAGCTATGGAGGCCAAAAACCCTACACATATGGAGGGAGTGGTGGATGTTGACGCCATTCCTTCCCCAATCATCGAACTGGTGAGGCCTACATTGGTCAAGTAGAAAATAGAACAGATGCAGATTGACCCACCAAACACAGTAGTAGAGCCAAACCCGACACAGGAAACTGTTCATCCCACAGAAGAAGTAGATGAGGAAAAGAATGAGTCTGATGAGCTGAGGACTCAAGCTGGTACAAAGCAAGCACAATAGGAACAAACACCAATAGTAGAGACCATTTTGCAGTAGGATTCTGGCAGAGAAGAGGAGGAGGAAGAGAAAATATATCAGGAAGTAGGGCCCTCAAGTGCACCAGGAAAAGAGAAAGGAAAACAACAGGTCCAGATATCCCCAAGCAAGAAACAAGAGGTAACCATTGTGTTATTGCGCATACCAACAAGTGTAAATATTGTCACAGACTTACTTGTATGCGTAGACAAACTGTGCTATTCTGACCATGATGTAAGGGACACAGATAAGTTCACATAGTTCACACAAAAGGTATACATATAAATAAGATGAGTCAACATGATAGGAGTAGCCATAATGGAACCTAAACAATGGATACAAAGGATATATAAGACATGTATAATGAACATTTTGGAGATCCCACACTTTGGCAGGGGAAAGGACGTAAATAAATGCGTCAAGTAGTTACTGGAAGTAGTTCATGGAGGTATTTTTTGGTTGGATACACAAGTTTCCATTGATGTCAACTTAATATCCAATATAACAGATCTTCCAACTAACGATGAGAAACCTACGCAGTACATTGATGACAAGACCAAGGAGAAATCCTTGGAAGACAAGATGAAGAATACTTATGGGACAAAGAGAGGATGCAGGGGGATTATCATCAATGGGATCAGTGAACCAACATCACGGATAACAACCAAAATGATGGCCTGTAAAATAATCAGAAAGTTTTGCAAGGAGAAAGTATCAGTAGGCATAATAGCAACAATCGCATAATGCACAAAGGGAACTATATTAAGTTGGATCCCATATCTGCTAAACTTATTCTTCAAGTATTTTAAAGATGCCTAAGACGTAGGGACATAATTTCATTACTTGTGTCTTATCATATTGATTGCATTGATGAGTTGGAAGCACCCAAAATACACTATGTTTTGTCATATAATTGGAAGGTGTCACACATCACAGTATGAATCATTGTGGTACACAACTATCACAAAATAAATACAGGAAAATACCAGAATATTCAAGACATACGTTGAAGAAATCCAAGAAAAGGTGGAGAAAACTTGGAGGATCCCACCGGAGGTTGTGGAGGAGTACAAACTGATAGAAAACTTTAAAGCTTCATGGCATAACATGTGGATCCATGCTAAAAGGGATCCAAAGAAGGAGTTGTTGCAGATGTGATATTGTGTCAAAACAAAAGAATTCCAATGGGAAATGAAATACTGATGAAATACTTGCCAGAAGAATGGAAATCTCTAGTCTTGAAACCAATGGACAAGCAAGCAGCAAAGGACAAGCAACAAACAAAGGAAAAGCAGTAAGAAAAGGACAAATAAACACCAGAAGAAAGCTCATCATGAACGAAAAGTACCCCAACAAAAAATAAAAGAGTAGCAGTGGGGCACACGAAGACAACAAGGGGGAGCACAACAACAAATAAAAATATGAATCCCAAGTCGATCACACAGTAGAAGGACTGCACAAAACCTGCTAATGGCGCAACCCAAAGGGAGGATGACATCCCTGCATAGGAGGGAAAATAAGGAGGGGATATACCAGAAACCCCAATCACAACAAAACCAACACAGCCAAGGCCACCAAAGAGAATGATTATATAGATAGGTCAGGTGCACAAGGGAGTCCTAGAATACACCATCACATAGGACGATGTCGAATTAGTCACGGAAAAATTACAAGACTGCACCGCCGAAGAATATGAGGAGGCAAAACAAAAAAGGGAAAGGAGAATGCAAGAACTGACAAAGGTCAGGAAGGTATTAGAGAATATATGAATTACCAAGGCACAACCTAAAGGGGAAAATCAACAGCAATTAGTGTAGAGTGAGGAGGAAATGATGCAGTTAACAGCATTGGCCAATGAAAATTTTAACCTGAATAAAGACATGTTTCGAATAGACAAGTACTTGGCGCGTAAACAACTCAAGGATGTTAAACAAATGGAGTTGGTATTAGAAAGGATACCAACCAAGGCCTTATATAAGTTGCAGATGAGTGTAGCACAAGAGGTTCAAACTAGAGAAATGACAAATGCAACAAACCTAGAGACAACCAGGGTATCGAAGGAGGTACTAGAAATAGTTCTTACAGAAGTATAATTGGAACATGAGGAAGAAAAATGGTGCACAGATAGATTGGAGAAAAGACTTGAAGAAGTCTTCCAAACAATTCTAGAGAGTGCACTAGTGGGAGAAATCAACGCAGAAGAAAAACTATAGAAGATAGCACAGATGATGGACAAGTATAATAAGGATATAAGAGAATTATTGGAGAAAATGACACTAATTACACCCCTAAAAGTTAGGTTAGAAAGGGAACAACAGAAAATAGAACAAGAAGACCTTCTTGCGCTAGAATTCAAGGAAATTGTAGAACTTTACGAGAGGACCATGCAACTCTAGACAAGCCTGGAAGAAGATGAAAGGATCCAGCAGTTGGATCAAAAAGAAGAAAAGTCGAATGCAACACTTCAGGATCTAAAGCAGCGGAAGAATACAATGCCCATACCCATGAGACCGAGGGAAGCGCAGGAGGTGAAAAACCTATAAGAAGAAGTTAATACAATCTAGGAGGAATGACAAACTAGACAAGCTCAGTTGGATCCCCTATAAGAGCAAGTAGAAAAGTTGATAACAGAGATGGAAATGGAGAAAGCCAGAATGGAATAGGCGTACTCATAAATCCTAGAAGTGTTGAAGGAGCACATTACAACACAATTCATGGAGACCCTGACAGAAAATAACATGCAGATGAAGACAAAGGGGGATGACTTGGCAAAAAAGTTCCAAGACTTAGAAAAATCAATGCAGAAGGAACACACGACCTGAGTGGCTCAAGATGAGCCACAGGTTAGTTTTGGGGGCCTGTTGAAGAAGGAAATGTTGGGAGTAGAGCGCAGTAAGAAAGGAAGAATTAACCAAATAAAGAAACACGTGCCAGAAAATAAGGAAGATCGGTGCAACAAAGGGAAAAGGAAGAAACATGCCAAGAAAGAAAGAAGATCAGCGCAAGGAACGGTTGATTGAAGACCAACCACGCGAAAGGAGTTAGAAAGTGGAGAAGTGGAGTCCACTTAGAGTTAGTGTTTTTTACCCATTATATAATATAAATAGAAGATGTATGAGGTAGATTGAGGTGTCTTTGGGAGTCTTTTGGTGAAGTAAGTCATTATCACTTTTTCATGAGAAAATCACTTGGAGCACCTTTTGAGTTCTGAGTTAGAGTATTTTTTTTATTGAGAGCAAAGGAGCTCAGATGGAATTGGTCTTGAGATGTAATTGAGGGTCATGTCACAAGTTGTGGAGCTTGGTGTGACGTTGGTCAGCCTCACATGTACTATTATTAAAACCTATGATGTATTTCGCGCAATGTTATTTTAAAGAAGAATGAATAAAGGAGAAGATCTTTGTGGACGTAGCCCAGGGGAGTGAACCACGGTAAAATCTTGTGGTGTAATATGTTTGAATGACTTTTTTTGTTTCTTCAATTATGAATAAATGGTTATATGAATGAATGGGTTTATTTACAATGCAGACTAGTATAACTATGCATAATGTATGCCATTGAATGGATAAAGTAGTAGATATAATGAATGTCATGGTAGAATATATGTTAAAATAGAATATAAGTAAAAATAACATCCCCAACCCATTCCATGACTGCATACATCTGCGTCCTACATTTACCCATGTAATATCCCAAGGCCGAGCCCCAGTTGTAATTATGAATGTAACATGTTTTGTAGGCTGGTGAGCCAAGTATTTATAAGCCGGTAGGATTATGTGTTTATTAGGCTTGAGAGCCTAGATGTTAAAGGCCAGGATCATGTTTTGTACATGTAAATATTCATATTATTAATACAAACAACATCGCTGCGTGTATACCTACCATGAAAAAAGAGAATGGGGGACTAAGATCCACTAGGTTGGGTAAGGGAGGGGGGACTAAGAGACTAGGAAAAGGGGATAAGATTTAGGTCTTAACCCAAGGGAATATTATAATGTATTTCCTTAGATTACTAAACTTTGGGGAAATAAACCCAGTTATCCTAAGTTCCTTTGGGAGGAGGAACGAGTTCCAAGTGGTGAGGAACGTGCTCCTAGCTGAGAGCCAAGTGTCACCCAGGACGCATGCAGATTTATGTGGGAATTTCCACCATTGTTGGGGGTTCACAAACCATTATGGCCATCTTTCCTGATGAGTTCGCTCTCAGCATTGGGACTAGGGAGCCATCTGTTTCCCCGATTCACTCACACGCTGAGAAGGCATGCATTCATCCAATTCCTCCATTGTTGAACCCTTTACCTTCATGAACCTATGTAAATTGTTGAGTCGTCCCTTGCCTTACCAGATTTTTCTACTATGGTTACCTGGTTGACTTAAAAGCTAGTTTGAAGAGGCAGGTTTTCAAGCCTATGGGTAAATCTCCCAGGTGAGAGAGTGTGGATAGAAGAAGCAGGTTGTCAGGCCTGTGAGCAACTCTCTCCAGGTGAGAGAGTGTGATGAGGAAGTGAGTTCTCCTCGAGGGAGTCTAGTAACAAATACAGAGCTCTGAGAATTCCATATGGCCTGTTGTTGAAGCCCTGGAAGGGAGGTGGATCAGTTGATGGATTGTGTGACAGTGAAGGTGTACACTCCTAGGGTGGGACAAGCATGTGGGGAATGAGAGTCTGTGAGCAGTGGGCGTAAGTGGCTCCTTGAAGGAAATACTTACTGTTGTACTATGAAACTTCTTGTTGTCCTTGCCTAGCCTAGGAATACCTTGCCCAGTGGATTTTAGTCCTAGCTTGGGGGTGACCCACTATTGAGAGTGATGAGTAGTGTGGTCTAAGGCTGGGAGGTTCATGGAAGGTCTGCACGTAGTTGGTAAAATTCAATTAAAAGATAAGTACCATTTCCAAGTTTGGTTACATGTTGTGTATTTATATATGTTGTTATATTTATGGGTTTTGTCTGTGATTACTGCATGTATGCTTTTACTGTTATTTATACATTATGATGTGTGATAGCAGAATGTAAATCATCTGTTAAATATTGGTACGTGTTATTGTTGCTTCCACAAGAATATGTGTATGTACAGAATGTTTATGTCTGGTTAAAATTGCATTATATATATATATATATATATATATATATATATATATATATATATATATGTGTGTGTGTGTGTGTGTGTGTGTATGTGTGTATGTATGTATGTATGTATGTATGTATGCTCGAGCATGTTAGTTTTTTGAGGTAGTGTTGCCCGACCTGTTGGGGGTTGGGGATGTCACAAATTGGAATCAGAGCCATGGTTTCAACACTAAGTCTGGATGGGCCATTTAAGTGGTTAATGAAACATAGGTTTCAGAGTGAAGTGTTGTCAAAACAGACAAAATATGAGTTAAGAACGCCCCTGGGTGCCAAGAGAATACCTTGGCCATGTTATTAATCTCAAGAGGTATAACAGTTTATGTAATGGAAACAGAGAAATAATCTGCAACAACCGTTGTGTTGGGACACAAGGTTTGAATTTGAGGTGTAAGATCTGCATAGGGGAAAGGCCAACCTTTTGAATTGTTAGATCTGGAGGAAGGTGCATGATATTTAACCTCCAAGTCCTTCAGACTTTATGACTTTAGAGAATTTTATGTGTTATAAGAACAAAAGGGTCCAAAGCCCGAAGTTTCGAAGTCTCGGAGAGGATATACACCATAGATCCGGGGAGAAGTGTTTACTATTGGATTTGAGAAAGAATGGTTCGGAGCCATTAGATCAAACCAAGAGTAGAAGGTAAGGCACAACAGTGAAAAAATAGATCTCAACCATTAGATCTGCACATGGGTGGTTGTGAACCATATATCTCACAACCATTCATAATTCGGTGTTCGGGAGAAATAAGTTACAAAGTGTGCTATGGAAAAAACTCCCGAAGTCCAGAGTTAATCTAGATCATTCATCAAAAAGGGGCACACATCGAAAAATCAATGTATTCAGGAGTTCGATGTTCAAGAGAAACAAAGTATGCTAAGGAGAAAAATCTCGAAGTCCCAAAGTCCAGAGTTGATCTGGACCATCCATCAAAAGGGACGCATGTCAGAAGATCAACTTGATTGGGAGTTCGACGTTCGAGAGAATTGGAGTGTGCTAGTGTGAAAAGTCTGGAAGCCTGAAGTCTCGAAGTGATGCCGACTCCTCAACCCACAGGTCGGAGGGTCCATGTCAGCATAGGATCTTTCCTTTCACATGGCCCGAAGAACCCTAACCGGTTCTTCTATTTCCCTATCGAGAAATATGCACCCACAACAACTATCACGGGATCCCCTCATTACACTCGAGAGATCGGACTTCACAACTTCGCGAATCCTATGGTCGAGCATTCAGTTCTCGAATCCCCAAAACCCGAAAAATAGTCAACGCTGACCTTTCCCTTACCCTGTCGGGATTTTCCCTATCAGGATTTCGGCGATCAAGAGGTTGAGTAAATTGCTTCCCCGAATCCCGAATCCTGATTTGCCAAAACTCCGACACAGTCATGGGCTTTGACTTTTCAACCGTCCTTCACTCCATCGTCATTTCAGACTTTGTGGTATTGCGAATCCTAATGCAAAGTTTCTGGGACTTCACCTTCCACGAAAACCCAAAATAGTGTGCCAGTTGTCCACTCGCTGACTTCTCCATGGCCCACACTATCCTTTGGCTGTCGGGATATCACGTTTCAGGAAATTTTGATTCCTATTGCACTGTTTATGGGACTTCCACCCACGAAACCCCGATACATGTATCCACGTGTAAATTCGACGGCCCTTGTGGCTCGGATCTACGGTCCTGCCCCTCCTGAGCTTCGAACCTTTAGAGAATACTCCCGTATCTCCCGTGCTCCTCCTCGAGATCTGACGGCTCATAGAAATTCGTGAATCCTCCTCGGAGAATTCCGACCATCCATTCTTTCTCTGAGAACCTCTGCACAACTGACTAAGCTGCTTCTCCACAAACTTTTCCACCTGCGCGCAAATTTAGGACGCTTCTTACAAACTTCCAGTCGCAGCTTCCCTGCGCTTTCCTTCAACAATTTCGAAGGCCTTATCCTTCCTGAGCTTTCTCCAACTCTGAGGCTTAGATAAGACTCTTGCGAGCACCCCTTGCAGAAACTTTCAGACACTTCCAAGTACTGAATTTCCTTCGACCCTGCGCACACCTACAGCAGCAGTCTTTAAAACTTATTCACTTAGATTCGCAACCCTGAGACTTCACTCGTCCTGCGCACTTCTTACATGGCTCCTGTGCCTATCTACACTTATGAATGAACAATAACAAAGGCTACCCTATCTGAACCTTCTGTCAACACACTCCTTGTGGACACTTCGACTGCACTCCTTGCAGGAATCCTTGTTCAGATAGAGAAACAATTGAAACTCATTCCTACTTCCTTTCAGACTTCAAACTTAAAACATGAAATCATATACACAACATATAAAGCCAATGTATAATTGGAAGCAAACATTCATGAGCATATCATTCAACATCAATACACAAAGAACAAACACGAAAACCATAAATTTGAATCAACCTCTTTCTATTAATCCAAATATCTGTACATGGGTGTTCTTACACAGCTCTCTGCATGCTCTTGCTCCAATGCTTCTTCTTCCTCTTTCAATAATGTTACCATACACAAATGAGGGTGTCTATATCCCGTTTCCCTCTTGCGCTCTAAAACTGGCTAATCTAGAATTAAATTCTATCTACCTGCATTAAATACTTTAAATGCCTTCTACCTACTAAGGACGAGAGCTAAAGGCTCAAGTTCCATTTACATTATATAAGTGTGCCTCTTCTTAATGACTTCATTTAAGATCGTGCAACAACTTCAAGGTGATTTTCAAAATTTGTGCTGGCGCTTGTCCAGCTGTCTCTTGCTTCCGCGCTGGCTCGCTTGATGTTGGCGATGCTCCTGCATCATACTCCCTGGCTTGAAAAATTTCATGGGCTCCTATCCATGAGCTCACACACGGTGTGTCCATGCCTCTGTATATCTGCTTCAGTCTCCCAACTGGCATCTTCAACTGGATGGTTCTTCCATTTGACCAGATACTCAAAGTATTCTTTCCTCCTGGTCTTCTTGCTTACTCTTTTATCCGGTATGCACTCCATCTGCAGCTTATCTGCAACTGGCATCTGCTTTGTCCACTGGATCACTAGCTGCTCATTTCCAGTCCCTGTTTCCCCATATTTATATGGGTACAAATCTGATATATTGAATATCGGAGAAATTCTGATCCCATCGGGTAATTCAATCTCATAAGCATTCACCCCAAATTTATTCAAGACCTTACATGGCCCGATTTTCTTCATCTTTAATTTATTATATGTTCCCCTCGGGAACCTTTCTTTCCTCAAATGTGCCAGAATCAAGTCACCAACCTCAAACTGAAGTTGTCTTCTATGTTGATCTGCTTTACGCTTGTATTCCTGGCTTGAATTTTGTAGTCGCTCCTTCACCTGGCTGTGAAGTTCCTTCATCGCCTCTGCGAATTCTTCTGCACTAGCGCTTCTAGTCACAGTCTGTTCTAAATCCCTCAGCTCAAAAATTCCTCTCGGCTACATACCATAGACAACCTGAAACGGACTTTGCCCTGTGCTCCTGTTAACCGAGTCATTATAAGCAAATTCTACCTGTGGCAATATGTTGTCCCACTGGCTGTGGTGTTCTGTCACCAAGCTTCTCAGCAAGTCTCCCAGACTTCTGTTCACCACTTATGTTTGTCCATCCGTCTGAGGATGATAAGACAAACTAAACGACAAGTTAGTTCCCAGCTTCTTCCATAAGGTCCTCCAAAAATGCTCTATGAACTTAGTATCTCGATCCGAAACAATGATTCTTGGCAACCCATGAAGTCGAATGACCTCTTTGAAAAACAGGTTCGCAATGTGAGTTGCGTCACTGGTCTTCTAACATGGAATGAAGTGTGCCATCTTGGAAAATCTATCCACCACCACAAATATTGAATCAACACCTCTTTGCGTTCTTGGCAACCCCAATACAAAATCCATGTTGACTGCATCCCACAGCCTCTCGGGTATGGGAAATGGTTGATAAAACCCCGCATTCTGCTTTCTTCCCTTCGAATGCTGGCAAATTCTGCATCTGTCTACGAATCTCTTGACATCTGCTCGCATTCCCGGCCAAAAATATGACTCATTCAACTTTGCGAACGTCTTGTCGTGACCAAAATGCCCTGCCAATCCTCCACTATGTTTCTCCTTCAACAGATTCTCTCTCATGGAGCATTTTGGAATACACAGCTGATTACCCTTAAATAGTAATCCTTCCTGGATCATGTATTCTACCCATTGGATTCTATCCCTGAGAATTGGATTCTTAGCTGCTTCATACGCTTCCTTAAAATCCTGATCATCTGCGTACATGTTCCTGAGATCATCAAAACCCAACATTTTGACTTTGAATTCCTGCAACAGCAAACATTTCCTGCTCAAAGCATCAGCCACTTTGTTAGCAGTACCAGAAATATGTTTTATCACAAAAGTGAAATTTTGCATATATTCCACCCATTTGACATGTTTCTGATTCAACTTTTCCTGTTGAGTCACAAACTGTAGTGCATGATTGTCACTGTATAAGACAAACTCCTTCGGGATCAAGTAATGCCTCCATTTCTTTAATGCTTGTATGATAGCATAAAACTCCTTATCATAAGTGGAGTACTTCACTTTCGCTTCATTCAGCTTCTCACTGAAGTATGCTATTGGCCTATCTACCTGACTTAAGACTGCCCCGATTGCAAATCCACTTGCATCACATTTCACCTTAAATGTCCTTTGGAAATCTGGCAACACCAGAACTGGTCGTTCCGTGATCTTCCTTTTCAACAGACTAAAAATTTTCTCAGCCTCTTCAGTCCAGTGAAAAGACTTGTGTCTTTTCTTCACTGTATCCATCATTGCTGCACTAATTCCACTGAAATTCCTAATGAACTTTCGGTAGAAACTATCCAATCCGTGAAAACTTCTCACCTCAAAAACATTCTTTGGTGATGGCCAATTCTTGATTACCTCCACCTTATCTGGATCCATCCTCAACTCATTTGCAGAAATAACAAACCCCAAGTAAATGAGCTCTGTCTTCATGAATGAGGAATTCTTCATGTTTATCAATAGCTTCTCCTGCTGCAACCTCTACATCACAGTAGCCAAATGCTTCAGATGCTCTGCCACTGTTTTACTGTAAACCAGTATGTCATATAAATACACAATGACAAATTTTCCGATGAACTCTCTCAGGACGTCGTTCATCAATCTCATAAAGGTACTCAGTGCATTAGTTAAGACAAACGGCATAAAAATCCATTCATACAACCCCTCGTTGGTTTTGAATGCTGTCTTCCATTCATCACCTTCTCTCATGCGGATTTGATGATAACCGCTTTTCAAATCAATCTTTGAAAAATATTTTTCTCTGCTCAAGAAATCCATCAGATCATCCATCCTCGGCAATGGAAATCTGTACCTGATGGTTATCTTGTTAATCGCCCTCGAGTTAGTACACATCCTCCAGCCTCTGTCTTTCTTCGGACTGAGTACTATTGGAACAGCGCACAGACTCAAGCTTTCCCTGACCAAACCTTTGTCCAACAAATCCTGGACTTGCCTTTTAACCTCTTCATTCTCTTGCGGCGTCAATCTGTACGCAGATTTATTTGGCAAACTGGCTCCTGGTATGAGATCAATATGATGACTCACACTTCTAATCAGTGGCAACGAACGAGGTAATTCGTCCACTATTATGTCAGCGAACTCTCCCAGCAGTTCCTGAACTTCTTCTGGTAAATCATCAAACCTTGTGCTAGTCAGAACAATTCTTGGTTTCCTGACCACAATGAACTGTGGATCCTCCTTCTTCTTAACCTCTGTAAGAAGTTCCTTCCCACTCATGAGAAGTACAGTGTTGCTTACTTCTGGCTTCACCTCCTTATCCTTAATCGGAAGCAACATGTGTGTCCTCCCGTTCTTCTCCAGGGTGTATGTGTTCATTCTCCCATCATGAATCACATTCCTGTCATATTGCCATGGTCTACCCAGAAATAGATGACAAACATCCATGGGAATGACATCACATAATATCTTATCATTATATCCTCCTATCTTAAATTCAACTAAACATTGTTTAGTGACAGTTACCTGATGTCCTTTCTGTAGCCACGAAACTCTGTATGGGCTTGGATGATCAGTCGTCTCCAGCTCCAGCTTCTCTACCATCTCTGTTGAAATGAGATTATTCGTGCTACCACTGTCTACAATGACCTTGCATACCCTGTCCTTGGTCTTGCAAGAAGTCCTGAAAAGTCTATTCCTTTGGAATGAACTCTCCACCTCCTTCTCTGGTGTCAAAAGGACTTTTCGCATCATCGGCGATCTTTCACCTTCAGCGTCTTCTACCTCAACATCCCGCCTCTGTGCTTCGGTGATGTGAGTTTCTCCAATCTCCTTATTTTTATCTAGACACTCGTAAGACTTGTGCCCATTCTTTCCACATGTGAAGCATGTGATTACTCCACCTCTTCCTCTTCCTCTACCTCTAGTACGAGGAAAAGTATTGTTGTCAGCATAATCTCCTCTCTGCTCAGTATGCTATCCTCTTTTCTCAGCATATTTCCCTCGCTGTGAGGTTCCACCTCTCTCAGTTCGAGTCTGAGGTTTCTTCCAGTCCTCCTTGGGCTTCTGATATTTATCCTGGGCAACTGATTTGCCTCTGGGCTGACTTATGCCTTGGCCTCTTTGACTCTGCTTTCGGCTCAGCTTTTCTTCCACTTTCAGAGCCATCTGATAAGCATATTCCACCGTTCGGATGGTTACCATGCTCATCTCATCCTAGATATCATATCTCAGGCCATTCATGTACCTGACAACTTTTTCATCATCGCTTTCCCGATGACCTACCCTGATGTTCAGCTTGTAGAATTCCTCAGTGTATTCTTTCACTTTCATCAGCTTCTGTCTTAGGTTCTGCATTCTCCTGAACAGAGTAATTTGATAATCTCTAGGGATGAATTTCGCCTTCATCTTCGCGATCATTCTGTCCCAGCTTTTGATCTTCTACTTGCCTTTGTAGCGTCTGTCATCTTGTAGTTCATCCCACCACAATGTTGCATCTCCTTTTAACCTAGTGATGGCATGCTTGACCTTCTTGTCCTCTTCAACATCTTCATAGTCGAAGTATGTGTCCAGAGCTCTAATCCAGTCTAGAAGCTCCTCTGCATCCAATTTTCCCTCATAAACTAGAATGTCCATCTTCACTCTTGCACCCATCCTTGCGATAGCTCTGATCAAACGTTCGTTTGATGCATCTTCAAATGCAACTTCTTCCACATGTCCAGCCTCAATTTCACTTTCAGAATCACTGAGATCCCCCGCACTGACTATGCATATTTGTGTTGTCTCCATGTCTTCAAGTCTAGCTCGTAGATCATGCATCTCTCTCTCCATAGATGGATCTGCCATCTTCCTACCTCTTCTTCTCGACATCCCCCTATCCTCTAGTGGATCGGGTGTTTGCATGTCTCTTCTCCTTGGCGGCATGGTGAATTCTCTTTCTCTCTCTGCTACAGAAAGAAAAGAACCTTTCTCTCTCTGCTACAGATGATGCCGACTCCCTCAACCTGCAGGTCGGAGGGTCCACATCAGCACAAGATCTTTCCTTTCACATGGCCCGAAGAACCCTAACCGGTTCTTCTATTTCCATATCGGGAAATCTGCACCCACAACAACTATCACGGGATCCCCTCATTACACTCGGGAGATCGAACTTCGTAACTTTGCGAATCCTATGGTCAAGAGTTCGGTTCTCGAATCCCTGAAACCCAAAAAATAGTCAACGCTGACCTTTCCCTTACCCTGTCGGGATTTTCCCTATCAGGATTTCGGCGATCGAGAGGTCAAGTAACTTGCTTCCCCGACTCCCAAATCCCAATTTTCCAAAACTCCGACACAGTCACAGGCTTTGAATTTTCAACCGTCCTTCACTCCATCGACATTTCAGACTTCGCGGTATCATGAATCCTAATGCAAAGTTTCCAGGACTTCACCTTGCACGAAAACCCAAAATAGCGTGCCAGCTGTCCACTCGCCGACTTCTCCGTGGCCCACACTATCCTTTGGCTGTTGGGATATCATGTTTTGGGATATCGTGATTCCTGTTGCACTGTTTATGGGCCTTCCACCCAAGAAACCCCGATACACATATCCACATGTAAATACGACGGCCCTTGTGGCTCGGATCTACGGTCCTGCCCCTCCTGAGCTTCGAACCTTTAGAGAATACTCCCGTATCTCCCCTTCTCCTCCTCGAGATCTGACAGCTCACGGAAATTCATGAATCCTCCTTAGATAATTCTAACCGTCCGTTCTTTCTCTGAGAACCTCTGCACAACTGACTAAGCTGCTTCTCCACAAACTTGTCCACCTACGTGCAAACTTATGACGCTTCTTACAAACTTCCAGTCGTAGCTTCCCTGCGCTATCCTTCAAAAATTTCGAAGGCCTTATCCTTCTTGAGCTTTCTCCAACTCCGAGGCTTAGAGAAGACTCTTGCGCGCACCCGTTGCGGCAACTTTCAGACACTTCCAAGTACTGAATTTCCTTCGACCCTGCGCACACCTGCAGCAACAGTCTTTAAAAATTCTTCACTCAGATTCGCAACCCTGAGACTTCACTCGGCCTGCGCACTTCTTGCATGGCTCATGTGCTTGTCTGCACTTCTGAATGAACAAGAACAAAGGCTACCCTATCTGAACCTTCTTTCAACACACTCCTTGCAGGAATCCTTGTTCAGATAGAGAAACAATTGAAACTCATTCCTACTTCCTTTCAGACTTCAAAATTAAAACATGAAATCATATACACAGCATATAAAGCCAATGTATAACTGGAAGCAAAAATTCATGAGCATATCATTCAACATCAATACACAGAGAACAAACACGAAAACCATGAATTTGAATCAACCTCTTTCTATTAATCCAAATATCTGTACATGGGTGTTCTTACACAGCTCTCTGCATGCTCTTGCTCCAATGCTTCTTCTTCCTCTTTCAATAATTTTACCATACACAAATGAGGGTGTCTATATCCCATTTCCCTCTTGCACTCTAAAACTGGCTAATCTAGAATTAAATTATATCTACCCGCATTAACTACTTTAAATGCCTTCTACCTACTAAGGATGAGAGCTAAAGGCTCAAGGTCCGTTTACATTATACAAGTGTGCCTCTTCTTAATGACTTCATTTAAGATCGCGCAACAACTTCAAGGTGATTTTCAAAATTTGTGTTGGTGCTTGTCTAGCTGTCTCTTGCTTCCGCACTGGCTCGCTTGATGTTGGCGATGCTCCTGCATCACGAAGCCGAAGAACAGAAGTGGAGTGGGATGATGATGTCGCTAGTGGTGATGTGGACCCTTCCTAGACATGCCACATGCCACCACCTTAATTGTTTAAAGTTGTACCATGTGGACCCTGGAAAGTAAAGAAGTTTGGGAGTTCGGGGTTTGGGAGAATTGGAGTGTACAAGTGTAAAATCTTTCGAAGCCCGAAATCTTGAAGTGATGTGGCCTGCTAATTTCACCAATGATGATGTGGACACATGGGATGTGTGCCACGTGTTAGTGAGTTAAGAACCTTTTGAAGATAGAAATTCCATTTAGAACGTGACACATGTCACCTGTATGATTGAAATGTGTGTCTGCTTCTAGTATTTTTCCACGTGGAACTCCTCTCGAGCATGGGTAGTGGGGCCCCTGATGAATACAAAAAGTAATTAAAAATTGGGCAAAGAATTTTATAACTAGATCAGGCTCACAATAACTTGACCCCAATAGACACATGGCACCATATCGTGAAGTCCAGAGACTTGGTACTCTGGAGGAAATATGTTACAGTTAGCATTGAGTAGAGAACTTCCGAAGGCCAGAGTCTACCTCGACCGTTGATCATGGAGGACACACGATAGTCGATGTGGTAGTTCAGAGACTTGACACTCTGGAAGAAATGGTTCATGATCGAGTGGGAGGAAGAAATCTCTGAAGTCCTATAGCACCGAAGTAACGTGGCATGATGATGTCACCAGGTTTGACGTGGAAGTATTCGGAGATTCGCAGTTCGGGAGAATTGGAGTGTGCTAGTGTGAGAAGTCCCAAATCCCCAAAGCTCTGAATTCCTAGAGCCTTGAAGCCCGAAGTTGGATGCTAGGAAGTCGTGGACCGTTGATCCACCCCACTTCATGAGTTCACCAATTCAACACTCCAGGATATTTTTTGTGATGTGCTTTGGAAACCTCCGAAGCTCCAGAGCCCCGAAGTTTCAAGACTCCAGATAAGAGCCCAACTAATAGCACTTGGTCACAGCCATGGTCACATGTGAATTAAGGGCTAAAGAAAAATGGGTTGGCACCCAAAAATTGTTGCAGAACAGAGCATGGCTTAGAGATAGAAGCTTGAGGGGTTCTTGATTGACCAAGACCCATAGAAAATGAAGTTGGATATTATTTTGTTGAACCAGATTGGTTTATGTTATTCTGAAAAATTATTAAGTCTAGTAGCCTGACAAAAATTCAGTTGACTGCAAATTTTGCAGAGTTAACAATTGTTAGAACTGAACCAAATTGTCACATAGTGCAGAGAAATGGAGGAGGCACTGGATTCTTACAATTCGAAGAATGGAGCTAGAGCAATGGATGTATATTTGGGAGTTGAAGGAACAAAATCCAATGGGCATGGAGAAGAAATAGTTAAAGAAGTGAGCCCGATAAAAATCATTAAGAATTTGCAAAAATATGTCCAAATTCACCAGGAAGATAATGAAAGTCTTAAGACAACCAAGGAGAAACAAGAAGACTTCAATATGAAGTTAATGAGGATCCTGGAAAGAATTGAAAGGAAGTTGGATAAGGAGAGTGGCTCCAGTAAATTAGGAATTCATGGGACCCCTGAGAAGAAAGGAATATCAAGGAGTGGTAGCAGACATCACTAGCACTCCCAAAGGCATTACAAAAGGAGACCACACAACAGTTCAAGTCCATCTCTTACCCAAAAGCATAGGACATATGAAGTGGATGAACTGAAGGGTGAAATGAATAATATCAAACCTCCTACTTACGATGGAGGGCACCAGAAAGATGAATATGTTGGGACATGGCTACTTGTCATGAGGAAATATTTCCAATTGCATAATTATTCCTCTCATGTAGAGGGAAGAATTGCAATCTATCAGCGGAAAGGAAAGGCATCCATGTGGTGGGATCAGCTTGTGAAAGTGTAGCACATCAGAGAGAAGAATGTTACATGGAAGTAATTCAAGAGACATTTTGAAAAGAAGTACTTAACCAAGAGATATTATGACAGAAAGATGAAAGAGTTCTTTGAACTTAAATTAGGCATCATGACTATAGATGAATATGAAAAGCGATTTCTATAGCTATTGAAGTATGTCTATTTCATTAAGGATGAGACAGTTAAGATCCAAAGATATCTGAGTGGGTTGCCATATTTCATCAGTGATAAAATCCAATATGATGATCCCAAGACTTTGGAAGAAACTATAAGGAGAGAAAAATGCTTATATGATCAGCAAAAAGGAAATCCTACTTTCCAAAAATCTTGGGAAGACAAGAGGAAGTTTAAGAGGGAGTAGAGGCAGAAGGGGAACAAGCCACCATTTTTCATAAATAGTCCTCAAGGATAGCCAGTTTTGAGAGAGCCCAGGATGGTTGAAGTAGGTGGGAAAAGGCCAAGGAAGACACCTATGCAATGTTGGGGTTGTAAAGAAGATCATAAGTATAGATATTTCCCTCACAGAAAGGACAGGGTAAGAATTTTTCATAATGTTCAGCAAGAAGAAACAGTGGAGGACATGGGTAGAAGAGTACCAAGGATCTATGCAGCCCTGGACAACAAGCAAGTTGAGCTTCAATCACACATGATTGAAGTTGAAGGTATGACCAATAACCATTCCTTTACTATTTTAATTAGTTTAGGGGATAGTCATAGCTATATAGATCCTAAAGTAGTGGAAATACTTCAATTACCAAGAAGCAAGCATGGGAAATCTTGGTTGGTGCAGCTGGCTACAGGAGCCAAGAGAAAGGTTGTTGAGTTAGTTAAATCATGTACAGTGGGCATGAATGGACTCAGTACTAAGGAATATTTGAACATATTTCCTTTGGGATCATATGATTGCCTAATTGGTATGGATTGGTTGGACCAACACCATGCCATATTAGACTGTCATAACAAGGAATTCACTTTCCTGGATGAGGAAGGAAATCAGAGAGCATTCCAAGGAATTCCCAGGGTAGTTACTATCTGGAAAATCTCATCAATGCAACTAAAGAAGTGCTACAGGAAGAGTTGTCAAATATATGCAACCCATATGGAAGAAACATCTAAGGATAAGGTGCCAAATCTGGAGGATCATGCAGTCTTGGAAAATTTTGAAGATGTGTTCAAGGAGGTACTAGGACTACCCCCAAAGAGAGATATTGATTTCTCTATAAATTTGATGCCTGGGGCAGCTCCAGTATCAAAGACTCCTTACATAATGAGTACACCAGAGCTGAAGGAGTTGCAAATGCAACTTGAAGAATTTCTAAAGAAGGGGTATATACGCCCAAGTGTGTCACCTTGGGGTGCCCCAACCTTGTTTGTGAAGAAGAAAGATGGGACATTGAGATTGTGCATCGATTTCAGGGAGTTGAACAAAGTGATTATAAAGAACAAGTATCCTTTACCAAGGATTGATGATCTCTTTGATAAGTTGAAGGATGCAAGGATATTTTCAAAGATAGATCTCAGTTTAGGATACCATTGGGTAAGGATTAAAGATGAATATATCAGGAAGACTACCTTCAGAACAAGGTATCGATATTATGAGTTCACAGTGGTGCCATTTTGGTTATCAAATGAGCCAATTGTTTTCATGTGCCTAATGAATGGTGTTTTCCGAGAATATTTAGACAAGTTTGTCATTGTCTTTTTGGATGGAATTCTTGTATATTCCAAGTTGGAAGAAGAGCATGAGAATCTTTTGAGGATGGTGTTGCAAGTGCTAAGAGAGAATCAGTTGTATGCCAAATTGAGCAAGTTCTCATTTTATCAAAACAAAATTCACTATTTGGGGCATATCATATCTGAAGAAGGGATAGCAATGGACCCTGAAAAGATTGAGGTTGTTAAAGGGTGGAAAACACCTAAGAATGTGACAAAAGTCAGATCCTTCATGGGTCTAGCTGGCTACTACAGGAGATTCATTGCAGGATTCTCAAGGATTTCCCACCCAATCACTTCCTTGCAAAGAAAAGGAGTAAAATTTCAATGGACTAAAGAATGTGAAATGAGCTTCGAGCAATAGAAGCAGTTGTTAACCAGTGCTCCAATTCTGTGGATTCCTGATCCGAATGAAGATTTTGTGGTTTGCACAGATGCATGTAAAGAAGGACTCAGTGGAGTCCTCAGCCAAAATGGGTTTGTGATATGTTTAGAATCCAGGAAATTGAATGAGAATGAAAGGCTCTACGCCACTCACGATTTGGAGTTGGAATCCATAGTGCACGCTTTGAAGAAGTGGAGGCACTACCTCACGGGAAATAGGTTTGAGTTGAGGAAAGACCATAATGGTCTGAAATATTTGTTTGATCAACCAACTTTGAATGCTAGGCAGATTATATGGTTGGAATTCCTCTGTGAGTATGACTTTGATATCAAGCACATCAAAGGAAAGGAGAACAAGGTGGTTGATGCACTCAGCAGGAGAGTGCATGAACTGCATGTTACAGCCATTAGCATGTATCACATGGATCTTAAAGGAAGAATTTCTGAGACTGCAAAAGTTGATTTGCAGTACATGGAATTGGTAACAAAATTGCAGCAAGGAAAAATGCAGCAGAAAGATGAAAATTATGAATTGGGAATTGATGGAATTCTCTTGTACAAAAACAGAGTTTATATATCCAATTCTCCTGAATTGAGTAGTGTGATTTTAAAAGAAATGCACAATGTACCTTATGCGGGACACCTAGGATATCAGAAAGAAGATTCAACAGTCAAGAGCCAACATTATTGGCCAGGCATGAAGAAAGAAATTGCAAAGTACATAGCTAAATGCTTGGAGCGTCAAAGGGTCAAGGATGAGTGTAGACACCCAGATAGGTTACTGCAACCATTACCCATTCCTCAGTGGAAGTGGGAAGTTGTGACAATGGATTTCATCACAGCATTTCCCAGAACAAGCAAGCAGCATGATGTAATCATGGTGGTAGTGGACAAGCTTACTAAAGCTACCCATTTCATTCCTATGAAGGTTATTCACAAGGAAACCAATGTTGTTGATATTTATATGAGGGAAGTAGCACTATTTCATAGTATTCCCAAGACAATTGTGTCTGACAAAGACCCAAAATTTACCTCAAAAATTTTGGAGAGGATTACTCAAGGGGTTCAGAACGAACCTGAACTTCAACACAACCTATCATCCTGAGTCTGATAGACAAACAGAAAGAGTAAATCAAGCGATAGAAGATATGTTAAGGATGTATGTGATGGAAAAACCATCTAAATGGGAAGATTATCTACACTTGGTAGAATTTGCCTACAACAATGGGTATCAAGCATCACTGAAGATGAGCCCATTTGAAGCACTTTATGGCAGAAAGTGAAACACCCCAGTAAGTTGGGACAACCCGGCTGATAGGAAAGTGATTGGACCAAATTTTCTCAGGGAAATGGAAGAGCAATTGTTAAAGATAAAACAGAATTTGAAGGTTGCCGAAGACAGGAAAAAAGGCTATTCTGAAAAAGGCAGAACCCACAGGGAGTTTAAAGTGGGTGATCATGTTTTTTTGAAGGTGAAAGCCAATAGAAGTTCCCTGAAGCTGGGAAACTGTTCCAAGTTGGTAGCCAGATATTGTGGGTCATTTGAAATCCTAGAGAGGATTGGTCCAGTATCTTATATGCTTGCATTGTCTGCATCTATGTCTATACATAATGTATTTCATGTCGCACTGCTTAAGAAATATATACCTAATGTTAATCATGTTATTGATTGGAATGTGATTCAGGTGGAGCAAGAAAGCACCTTTCGGGTGCATCAAGTGCGCATACTGGACCGAAAAATCAAGCATCTCTGGAATCGATCCATAGGGCTTGTAAAGTTCCAGTGGACCTGTTACGGTCTTGAGGACACAACATGGGAGAAGGAAGACGCTATGTAGCCAAAATACCCGCATCTTTTTGAAGATTTTGAAATTCTTGTTGATGTTGTGTAAATGAGTTGCACTCAAGAAAGTGCAAAAACAAGGGGAGGGGATTGTGATATCCCAAGGCTGAGCCCCAGTTGTAATATGAATGTAAGATGTTTTGTAGGCTAGTGATCCAAGTATTTATAAGATGGTAGGATTATGTGTTTATTAGGTCAGAGAGCCTAGATGTTAAAGGCCAGGAGCCTATTTTGTACATGTAAATATTCATATTACTAATATAAATAACATCATTACATGTAGACCTACGATGAAGAAAGAGTATGGGGGAATAAGCTGCACTAGGCTGGGTAAGGGAGGAAGGCCTGAGAGACTAGGAAAAGGGGATAATCTAGAGGGCTTAACCCAAGGGAATATTATAATGTATTTCCTTAGATTACTAAAGTTTGGAAAAATAAACCCATTTATCCTAAGTTCCTTTGGGAGGAGGAACAGGTTCCAAGTGGTGAGGAAATTTCTCCTGGACAAGAACCAAGTGTCACCTAGGATGCATGCAAATTTATTTGGCAATTTCCACCATTTTTGGGGGTTCATGAACCATTCTAGCCATCTTTCCTGATGGGTTCGCTCTCAACATTGGGAATAGGGAGCCATATGTTTCCCCGATTCACTCACACACTGAGTAGGTACGTAGTCGCCCAATTCTTCCATTGTTGAACCCTTTACCTTCGTGAACCTATGTAAATTATTGAGTCGTCCCTTGCCTTACTAGAGTTTGTTATTGTGGTTACCTAGTTGACTTCAGAGTTGGTTTGAAGAGGCAAGTTGTCAGGCCTATGGATAACTCTCCTAGGTGAGAGAGTGTGGATAGAAGAAGTGAGTTGTCAAGCCTGTGAGAAACTATCTCCAGGTGAGAGAGTGTGTTGAGGAAGTGAGTTCTTCTGGAGGGAGTCCAGTAGCAGCTACAAATCTCTGAGGATTGTGTCCAACCTTTTGTTGAAGCCCTAGAAGGGAGGTGGAGTAGCCGATGGACTGTGTGATAGTGAAGGTGTACACTCCAGGGGTGGGACAGGCATGTGGGGAATGAAAGTCTATGAGTAGTGGGCATAAGTGGCTCCTTGGAGGAAATCCTTCCTATTGTACTGTGCAACTTCTTGTTGTCCCTACCTAGCCTAGGAATCCCTTGCCCGGTGGAGTTTAGTCCCAGCTCAGGGGTGAACCACTACTGAGAGTGATGAGCAGCATGGTCTAAGGCTGGGAGATTTGTGGAAGGTCTACACACAGTTGGTGTACTTCAATTAAAATATAAGTACCATTTCCAAGTTTGGTTACATTTTGTGTATTTATATATGTTGTTATATTTATGGGTTTTGTCTGTGATTACTGCATGTATGATTTTACTGTCATTTCTGCATTATGTTGTGTGATAGCAGAACATAAATCATCTATTAAATATTGGTA
>JZKD02S2152590.1:351253-365487 GCA_000966675.3 Picea glauca | reverse complement strand
CTGAGTTGTGCACTCTGTGCGTGGTGTAGCCTTCTGGTTTACCAAAATGGATGATGGTGAAAACAGTTTGGTTGGAGAACTAAGGTAGAACCCAGGTCATCCCATACATCCAACAACGCTAGCTCTCCCTTCCCTCTTGATTTTCTTAGTGGGACCCTTGATGATCAATGATAGAGGATTAACTCACCCACTTCCATATCTATGGTCCACACATGCTCAACTTTCAAGTCTCTCATTGGAGGATTTTCCCACAAAACATGAGAACCCCCCCTAAAATTCCCACTCTAAATAGTGCATTTCAAAATCTCTCATTCAGAGCTTTTCCCACAGCACTCGAGGGTTCCCTCTGAAACTTCCACTATGAACATCTCACCACGATCAATTGTTCAAATATCTCCATATCTATGTCTATCTTTCTCTACCGATTATCACAGGGCTTTAAGGAGATATAATGGTCTATTTTGAGGACTTTTACATTTCTCGAGTTATGCAGGGATTCGACTCAGATTTCAAAGTTTCAGGACTACTCTAAGGCCATTACAAGTCATTGAAATTTAAGGAGAAAAATCTTTCATGATTTACATATTCTCCCTACATGGATATAAAATGATCAAGCATGTAGTAGTTCATACTTAACTCATTTTTACAACTATTAGAGAAATAACAAACATTACAATGTATCTCAACTTGCATGCATTCAAACCATAGATTATAAACAACTGATTTTCTCTTAGAGTCATATATTTACACATGCATTCAAATATATCATTCACAGTCAGTTTCAGTGAAAATAAACACTTATCTGATAAGGAAGTTTCCAAATCTAAATGAATGAGTGTTATGAGGAAATGACTCTATGGATAGGGGTAAACCAAAATCTAAATCCAAATCTCTCTATGGCTAGGGGTAAACCAAAACAGACAAAAATGACTGCATAAATCAACTCTAATCTCAAGTATGCTATATAAACAAATATGATAGCAAGACAAGATAAAAGGCCTACCTCATCCAAACGTTCGATGAATTCCACTGTTGAGCACTTGACTCAAAGAAATACACCTGCAACTAGTCCTCAACAACCATGAAACGCAAGCATATGGTGATAATATATAATGCTAGCACATTCAATAGCATAATCCATCAATATTCATAACAAATACACCCATGGAATAACAATTCAAATATTTGCAAGATATTGATTGGACGAGAAAAGAGTATTTCTATTAAAATGTAATCAGCAGAAGTGAATGAATTACAAGTTTCTGTGTCGGCATAGTTCGGAACCGAGAAACTAAGTTCCTTCCAGATGGACCTCCACCACTTCAATCCTCCACCAAAGGCAAGCTCATATAAGAGAGACAATGAGGTTCTCAATCATGTAGTGAAGAGCTTGGGGGTTGAACAATGTGTTTAGACTTAAAATGACAAAGGGATGTAGACTCAATATGAAGTGAATAATTTCTCCAGAGTAATTTTTCTCTCAAAGTTGAATTCTTCTCCTCTTTTGCATAGCTCAGATTTGGTCTATTTGTAGCCTTCAAGTGGAACTAAAGGGTCGATTCAGACCGTTTCTAGTATATGGAAGGTCAAGGATCATGGATCTCGTGATGTGACATGGAAACCTGACACCATTTTTTAATTTTGGGCACAAATCTTGATGTACGTGGTTTGTAGTGGTGAAACCTATGTATACGCATGTTGTATTATAGGTAGGGAGCGTATATGTGGAAAAATAATGTTTTTATCTCTGGGATTTGCAAAAAGGGACTTCAAGTCTGCATAGGGGAATGGAAAAAGGCCCTTTGTGCAATTTTTCATAGGGTGAGGCAAATATTGATATAACAATGAGAGAGGATTCATTTCCTCCCAACCTTAGGCCTTGTTATAGATTAACTTCCTATAGTATGCCACCCCCATGCCAAGCCACAATACCACCAAGGAAATTGAATCAATAGGGTTTCACGTTTGCGATGATCTAGGAAGGTTATTTTCCTTCCATCTCTGACACAGTAGAAGTTTCCACCTCCTACTAAGCTTCGGGTCTCAATAGGTTTTTCAGGTGGTTTCTCAACTGGATTTCCTCTACACAAGGGATTCCCTTCTCTTCTCAATAGTCCCTCAAATACCTCCCCTTACCAGTGTTGGTTTTTGTCCAGTAATCACCAATATCCAACCCACTATTTATCTAGTTCAGGAATCCAAGTCTTTTATGTTCAAGGTGATCATCAACAACTCATACAAGCTTCTTGTTTTCCTCCAGAAATATATTATTATCTTTCTCTTCATCAATCAGTACTTCCAAACCTCTGTGCTCTATTCTATGTCTTCTTTGTTATGTTATTTTTGCATGACCTTGTGTATTCTATGTTGTGGGGTCTCTCCTATGTCTGATTACATTGTCTTTCATCTCCTCCATCTCATGTTTTCCTCCTCTGGTCATCTTCTCTATCCCCTAGAGATCTTTGTGACTTCCTACAAACGTAACCTACAATCTGCCATTCATAGTCTAAAGGGGTGGTTTCATGGTATCCCCTGTCAGTGGTTTGGTTGGCCTTTTCTCGCAGTAAGGGTCAACTACCTATATTCATTAACCTCAACCACCTATATTACCTTCTTTAATGGTCATGTGGTTTAATGTATGTATAGTATGGTGGTAGGTATAGTTATTTATGTTTATAAGCATAAATTAGCTTGTTTTGCAAGGTTCTTATTTTTTTTTTTGATGCATCTCAACCCCACTAAACTCGACCATTCCATCAGTCCCTCTACCTCATCAATTTCATCTAGTGTATCATGGTCAGTACTATCTGTTACACATTATTTTTGTCACCCTTATGACCGTTAATGATGTAAACGTATATGTTTCCTTTAGAGGGGTCAGTGGCCTGAATTCCTAAAGAAATAAGGGAGAAGAACTTTCCCTGAGAGAAGAAGTTTCATTTTCCTTTGTAAAAAACCTATAAAGGAAGATTTTCGTAGCCTGCACTATAGCCAGGGTGAGGAAATTCCTGGTTTCCGCGGGCTGCACTATAGCCAGGGTGAGGAAATTCTTGGTTTCTGCAGGCTGTACTATAGCTAGGGTGAGGAAATGTCTGATTTCCGCAGGCTTCACTATAGCTAGGGTGAGGAAATTCCTGATTTTCGTAGGCTGCACTATAGCTACGCTGCAAAGTTTCCACGGGTTTCTCTATAGCCAGGGTGTGGCGGCCTTTGTACGTGGGAAAAATGAGCATCTTCTCGATGCTTCTAGAAGGAGAAGATTCTTTGGTGAGGTGGCCTCCGAACGGTTTGGATCTTACTCTCTTTCATGATTTAGTGGGATCATCCTAACCTCCTCACCTTATCCTCTTCAACTTATAAAAGGAGAGGAGATCTCATGGATAAAGTTAGTTGGATTGAGCTTGGGAAATTTAGCTATGAGCATGGTTTGTTGATTTTAGAGCTCATTAAGAAATGAAACCAACCTTGATCATGGTTTTCTGATTTCAAGCTCATTAAAAAATGAAACCGGTTACGAGGATAGTTTTCGTGTCTCTATAGCAATCTCGTTAAAAAATGAAACAAAATTTATGAGCACAGTACTTGTTTCTATGTCAAGCTCGTTAACAAATGAAACAGAGGTCTGGGGATTGAACCTGGATTATCAAGCATAGTTTTTCTTCTCTATGGCAAGCTCATTAAAAAATGAAATAGATTTGTTCCCCCTCTCTATTTGAGTCAAATCCTTTGTCTAGTATTTGAAGCTTCATTTCATTCGCCTTTGTGGTTGGATGAAATGGAGCTTGGGGGGCATTTGCTTCTAGCCTCTGGAATTCATGTTGAAGTTAAGCCGCTAGTTTCTCAAGCTGGGGGCTAAGTACCAACCATCCCTGTGTTATGCGTTGGGAAGTCGAATCATAGTTTTCTATGGTTCAAGCTTGTGTAAAAAATGAAACCACTTACCTCAAGCATAGTTTCCTCTGGTTCAAGCTTGTGTAAAAATGAAACCAGGTCCAAGCATAGTTTTGTTTTGTTTTAAAGCTTGCGTAAAAATGAAAAAAATATCGAGCTTAGTCTTTGTTCTTTCTCATGCTCGTAAATACATGAGAATGAGTTACCGACATTAGTCTTTGTTCTTTCTCATGCTCATAAATCAATGAGAATGTAACCGAGTATACTTTTATCAATTTTTTGGACTCATAAAGGTTATACGAAAAAGGAACCCTTTGGAGTTCCCTTTAATCTCTTTTCAGACTCTCTAAACATGAAAATATTTCCAAGTATACTTTTATCACTTTTTCAAACTCGTAAAGGTTATACGAAAAGGGCCCTGGAGTTCCCTTTAAGCTCTTTTCAGACTCTCTAAACATGAAAAGATTGTCGAGAAATCTTGTTATTTTCACGCTCGTAAAAGTATTTGAAGAAAACATTTGATGGGCGGTAGTTTATCACTTTTTCGGTCTCATAAAACTAAATTGCGAAAAAGGAACTGGGAGAGTTCTCTTTAAGTGTTTTTCAGACTCTCAAAATATGAAAAAAACCTTGAGTTTTCTCTCTTTGGACTCGTTAAACAAACATCGAAAGACCCATATGGGACCGAACCACTCCTTCTTAGGGTTTGTTAAACATACTCCGAGGGACTCATTTGAAGGATGAGCTTACAGTTCAAGCATATGTTATCCTCCTCAAGCTTGTGTATAAACAAAGAGGTACTAGCCAAAAATGATGGGGGAAATATTGGGAAAGAAATGTGTCTAAACCTATATTCTATGGAAGAGTCGCTTTTGAACATGACACCCTTTCACTTGCTTTGTGTCTAGGTTGGAAAATCCACTTGTCTCCTTATCATACTCCTTTATAAGATTACGTTTTGGTATGTGATCCCTATTGTTGAGTCAGTGTTTCCAAGACAGTTGTTGTGTTGTCAATATGTTCAAAGAGAAGTTCAACCCGGAAATCCTTCTATTGTGCTGGCCATTTCTACAATCCTTAAGCCTTCTATTGTGTCGGCCATCCCTGAGTCAGTCCTGAATCACTTGTTACTCTGATCTACATCAAATCTTGTTATATGTTTCATGTCATTGATGTGGGATACATTAAGGCCCTCCTGTGATGAGTATTTTCCTATCAACTTCAACTCATTATCCAGGAATTAGACTTAGAAACTAATTGGTACCTCAGAACTTGCATGCCTCAATGGCAGGTTTCCTCACTTTCGACAGTGGTTTTTCATCATTGACCCCTGATCAAGAGATTCCACCGAGTGTTCGACTTCATCTCATTAATTCACATTCGTTGGATTGTACTAATGTACCTTGGGAGTCATTGACATCAATGGTTATTTCCCTTGCACTTATTAATGGTACTCATTAATGACCGGTAATCAGGTGGTTTCTACCATTTTCAACTTTAGCACATGTATTCGCATGGCTAGATTCGTACTATAGAGTAGTGGAGATGAAGACCCTAAATCTTTTCTCATAGATTTAGGTTGCATTGGAGTATATTCAGTTTTTACTGTTGCATAAATCCACATTGTATGTCTCGTGGCTATGTTCAAATTTGAGTCTTTAACACATAGATCCATAGTGTATTTGTGGTGGCTATGTTCATATTTGAGTCATAATGGCATGGATCCACAGTGTATGTTTGGTGGCCATGACATGTATTACTTGACATGGATCTTCCCATGTCAACATTTTGCTTTGAGTCATTTGTATTCTGAGTATGGGAATGCCTACCTCAGTGATGGTATATTATTGTACTGTATTTCCTTGTTTGTTGGCAAGTTTTCGACCGACTGTTCCTTGTTCCCTACACACACTCGACAAAGTATTTCAGGTATCACTCTATTCTAACTTCATACTTTTGGGGGCTCTATGTTACACATTATTTTCATCACCCTTATGACCGTTAATGATGTAAACCTATATGTTGCCTTCAGAGGGGTCAGTGGTCTGAATTCCTAAAGAAATAAGGGAGAAGAACTTTCCCTGAGAGAAGAAGTTGCATTTTCCTTTGTAAAAACCCTATAAAGGAGGATTTCCATAGGCTGCACTATAGCCAGGGTGAGGAAATTCTTGGTTTCCATAGGCTGCACTATAGCCAAGGTGAGTAAATTCCTGGTTTTCGCAGCTAGGGTGAGGAAATGCCTAATTTCTACAGGTTGCACTATAGCTAGGGTGAGGAAATTCCTAATTTCACAGGCTACACTATAGCTAGGCTGTGGAGTTTCCACAGGTTGCTCTATAGCCAGGGTGCGGTGGCCTTTGTACTTGGGAAAAACGAGTGTCTTCTCAATACTTCTAGAACAAGAAGCTTCTTTTGTGAGGTGGCCTCCTAACGGTTTGGATCTTACTCACTTTCATGATTTAGTGGGATCCGTAAATTTTCAGACCCCAACCCAGTTTCAGTCTCGCTAATTTTTCCAGCCAACGTTTAATGCCCAAACCAAGTTTTATATCAGCATATAAAAACTTAGCAGAAAATTTATTTTAGAACTAAAACATGAGGATTTTGAACTTCATTTTTAACGCAGAAATAAAATATCAACAGCATATAAAACTCAGAAAATTAATGACACTGAAATTTTTGGTCTAACATCGACCCTGGAAAATCCCACAAGGGGAAAACCAGTGAGAGAGGGATTTTTATTATTTACGGGCTTCTGAAAAATTCTTTTACAGCATATTCATCTTTAGAAATTTTACATACTTATCTGGACATTCCTGTAGCTTGCTCCTCGATTTCTGAACCAGAAATCCATACCATTGTACGGATGTCACAGCATTAAATGTTGTATGGACTGTCCTCGTTTTGCATGCCAAATATCTGCTACAACTGTACGAAAAACCCAGCTAATCAAATGCCTTGAAAAATGTGCCCAACACCTTGAAAATTGTGCCCATAACTTATTGCAGTACGACCCTCATTTTTTGTGCAAGTCTGTATAGACTATACGGATTTTCTTTACCCAAAAAAATGTGCCCAACACCTTCCTCGATTTATGTGCCTAAAAATTATTGTAAAATAGCCTTGGAATGCATGCCAATATTTCTAGGAATCTATGTTGTTGTTCTCCTCGATTTATGTGCACAATAAATTTTTTACGACCCCTCAAATCCGTACTGTACTAATTGATATTTAATGTTGTCTGTTGCCTTGTAATCTATGCCTATTGTTTGCCTTGGGATGTGTGCCTCTCCTTGTGCAAATGGTGTCTCTCTTGTCAAAGCTCGACCTCTCTCTTCTCTTTTTTCTCTCTCAACAAAAATGCATGAACAACCCAAAAAAGGGTGCGCCCCTCAACCCTAATCAACCTCATGAGGTAGGTGAGGAGTTTTCTAATCCAATGGTTGAGATTAGATTAGATGAGTGGCTGAGATTTAATGTCTCTTCATTCACCCTCACTAAAGTCATAAAGTCACCTTTTAATTTGCATCTCACAAATTAAATGACTAGGGCCCACATTAGGCACTTTCTCACCCCTTAGGCGCCTAGGGATGAGAAACACTTTCCTAGGTACTTTATTTAATTAAAAAATTTAACACTCCCTCTTACTGAGGAAAGTGTTACTCACCACTCCAAGCTTGTCCCTGAAAAATACAAACTTGCCTCTGCCCAATGCCTTGGTGAGTATGTTTGCAACTTGCTCCTCTGTAGATATGTAATGTAGCTCCACAGCTCCTCTCTGAACATAGTCACAGATGAAGTGATAATGAATCTCGATATTCTTAGACCGGTCATGAAAAACTAGATTCTCCAAGAGTTTAATACAACTCTTATTATCACAGTAAATCACAGTAGGCCTCAATTGCACACCGAACAATCCCACCAACATCTTGTGAAGCCAAAGGGCCTCACAACTGGCTTGACTGGATGCCATATACTCAGACTCTGTAGAACTCAAAGCCACTGACTTTTGTTTTCAATTGAACCAAGACACAACTGTTGATCCCAATCCTAAATAGCACCCTGAAGTGATTTTATTGTCACTGACACATCCTGCCCAATCCGAGTTTGTATAGCCAACCAGATGAACTCCATCTCCTCTCTGATAGTCCAGACCATAATCTATCGTACCACAAAGATACCCGATCACATGTTTTTCTGCCACCCAGTGCACTCTCCTAGGCTCCACCACAAACTGACTGAGAGTGTTGATAGCAAAACAAATATCTGGACTGGTATTGACCAAATACATCAATGACCCGATCAACTGACGATACAAAGTGGAATCCACCAACTATGACTCATAAGCATGAAGCTTCTTCTAGTTGGTAATCATGGGAGTGGTCATGGGCCTACAATCCTCCATCTGAAATCTACTCATAATGTCACACACATAGTTCCCCTGTCCCAGGAAGATGTGTCCAGGCTCCTGCCAAACCTCCAATACCAAAAAGTAATGCATCAGTCCGATATCATCCATATCGAACTCTGAAGCAAGGCTCTCCTTGCAGCTGATGATGAGTCTCTCTGCCCCTGTGATGAAAATGTCATCCACATATAGTAGAATAATGAGAGGATCCTCTCCAACCACAATGAAGTATAGGTTGGGATCTACCTCACTCTTCTCAAAACCCAACTACTACAAATAGGAAGCTATCCTCGAATACCAAGCTCTGGGAGTTTGTTTCAACCCATACAAATCCTTCTTCAGTCCACACACATGAGACTCTCTCCCATACACCTCAAAGCCCAATGGTTGCTCAATATACACCTCCTCCTCAATAAGACCATTCAGAAATGCAGTCTTCACATCCATCTGGTGGATCTTCCAACCCATCTCTGCTGCAATGGAGATCACTGCCCTGATCGAAGTGTATCTAGCAACCGATGCAAAGGTCTCATCATAGTCGACTCCCTCAACCTGTGAAAACCCTCGAGCCACAAAGCGATCTTTGTACTTCTCAATGCTGCCATATGCAGCATGCTTTAGTTTATAGAGCCACTTGGAATTCACCATTGACTTCCCCTCAAGTCTAGGAACAACTTCCCACACATCATTCTTCATAATGGAATTGTACTCTTCCATCATGGCATCTCTCCACACATGTCTACCAGTAGCCTCCTCAAAAGTGGAAGGCTTAGACTCCTAAATACTACTCACCATCGCGATGTAGCTGCAAAACCTCTCGGGAGGTTTACTCTCCCTCACTGCCTGTCTGGGATTCCCCACTGAACCCTGTGCCTCCCTCAAAGTGTCCTGAAGCCACTTGGGCTTCCTCCTCTCTGAAGTATTTTCCAGTGGAGGGGACTCTCCTTGCTCAACCCCATCTGATGAAGACTATGATCCTGAAGTAGACTCTAGAATACTCGATCCTGAACCCTGTGGACAGGTAACCTGGGAACCTGAAACATGTGGCCCTGTCACCTATGAACATGTCGTCCCCAAAACTGGTGGCCCTGAACTATGTGTCACTGTAGTCTGTTTTGGACTCACCTGAATCTGTGGTGAATACTTCTCACTCTTCTCTATCCCTCTAGACTTCCTAAAGGCTCTGTCCTCCTCAAATATGACATCCCTCCTCAAGACAGTCTTCCTCAAGGAAGGAAGGTATATACGGAAAGCCTTTAAAGTCTCACTGTACCCAACAAAGATCCCTCTCTCTATCATGGGCTATAGATTTGTCCTCTTCTCAGAAGGGACATATGAATATGTGATGCACCCAAAAATACGAAGGTGCCCCACCTCAAGCTTCTTCCCAGAAAAATCCTCCTCAGGAGTCATGCTGCCCACAGCCTTGTGAGGACTCTTGTTCTACAGGTAAACTGCAGTGTAGCATGCCTCAACCCATAGAAATAGTAGCATCCCCTAATCATGTAGCATGGCTCTCGCAGCCCCAACAATGGCCCTGTTCTTCCTCTCTACAACCCCATTTTGTTGCGGGTTGTAAGGAACAATCAACTCCCTCCTGATGCCCTTTCCTGCACAGAAGTCCATGAACTCCTTGGAGGTATACTCACCCCCATTGTCTGATCTCGGGACTCTGATCTTATTCCCTGTTTGGTTCTCCACAAGATCTTTGAACTCTTAGAACCAACTGAAGACCTATCCTTTGGTCTTCATGAAAAAAATCTAGGACTTCCAAGAGAAGTCATCAATGAATACAACATAGTATAGGGAACCAGTCAATGATGTCGAAGACATTGGGCCACATACATATAAATGTATAAGATCAAGTATCCCTGCTGCTCTATTGTCATTGCTCAGAAAAGAAGTCTTGGTGTACTTTCCCAAAGCACACCCCTTGCACAACTCATGGTTCTCTGGACTGAAATTTGGAACTCCTGTCACCATCTCCCTCAAAACTCTCAAAGCCCCATGGTGCAAATGTGCCATCCTCTTGTGCCATAGCTCACATAGGTCATTGTTGCTGCTGGTAGTATGAATCAATGATCTCACTGGCTGGAACAAAAACTTGTACAACCTCTCATGTCTAGTACCAATCACTTTGGCCAAAGTGATGCTAGACCCCCTGGGGAAAAGAAGCACCTACCCATTACAGAACAAGACCTCATAGCCCTTCTCCTCAATAGTAGAAACCAACACTAAGTTCTTCTTCAAGCCCGGAACATATAGAACCTTTGTCAAAGTCATGGGAGGCAAAGACTCCCTCTGAAATGAAACAGTCTCGCTACCAACCACTTTGACCTCCCGGTCATCTCCAAGCACTACCTCAATATTTCCCATCTCTCTGAGGTCTGTCAAGTGCTCACGAACCCCTGTCATATGGCGAGAGGCACCACTATCAATATACCAAGTATCTGTATGAGTAGTCCTCGTGGATAGACACACAATCAAGGAAAATTCCTTGTCAAACTTGGTGGAAAAATATTCCACCTCTGTTGAAGCTATTGTTTGTTTCTTCTTCTTGTTCAGACACTTACCTGCATAGTGTCCAAACTTATGGCATGCAAATCACTTGACTTTTCTCATGTCTTTCTTCCCTTCACCCTTGGGATTTTTTCCTCCCTTTGGACCCCTTTTGAACTTGTTCTTTCTAGTGGTATCAAGAGCCACATTCTCCTCCTCATGACCTATAGATGAACTTCCATGTACATAACCTCTCTCTGGGTCTCCTCCTGAACAAAGTCATCCCAAAGATGTTCCCAATCGGGAAGTTTCTCCCTAGAAAAAATTCCCTCCACAAAAACATCCCATTGTTTGTAAACTCCATTCAATGTTGTTCTCACAAGCTCACTGTCAACTACGGCTTCCCCCACAGCTCCAAGATCATCCCTCACCTGTGTCAATCTAGTAAGGTATGTGACCACATTTTCAGCCTTGGTCATTTTTATGCTTTTTATTTTTTCCCTCAAAACCATTTTCTGGTTCTCATTTGTACTCTGGTACAATTTAGTCAAAGACTCCCACATCTCATAGGCATTTTTTTTCCCCTTCAAGTGAGAAATAAAATGGTCCTTGATGGCATCAAGAATAATCCTCTTAGCCTTGATACTCTTCTTAGTGTAAGCTGCAAGAAGAGTAGCATCAGTAGGTACCACAACAGGATGAGTTGCGGTATTTTCCACAATGTCCCACAACTCGTTTTCTTGCAAAAGCAAGATCATCCTCTCCTTCCAAGCACCAAAATTTTCTGCCCCATCAAGTCTATACTCAACTCTCAAACCTATAGCAATTAACCCTTTTCTGCTGAAAATAATAAATTCAAAAATCTCCCCTGTGAAGTGGCTGTTGTCCCAACTTTCTGACTGTTGAAATCTCTACTTCTTTTCAACTCAGCTCTGATACCATGTAAATTTTCAGACCCCAACCCAGTTTCAGTCTCACTGATTTTTCCAGCCAACATTTAATGCCCAAACCCAGTTTTATATCAACATATAAAAACTTAGCAAAAAATTTATTTCAGAACTAAAACATGAGGGTTCTAAACTTCGTTTTTAAAGCAGAAATAAAATATCAGTAGCATATAAAACTCAGAAAATTAATGACACAGAAATTTTCGGTCTAACATCGACCCTGGAAAAACCCACAAGGGGAAAACCAGTGAGAGAGGGATTTTTATTATTTATGGGCTTCCGAGAATTTCTTTTACAGCATATTCATCTTCAAAAATTTTACAAACTTATCTGGACATTCCTGTAGCTTGCTCCTCGATTTCTGAACTAGAAATCCATACCACTGTACGGCTATCACAGCATTAAATGTTGTACAGACTGTAGTTGTTTTGCATGCCAAATATCTGTTGCAACTGTACAAAAAACCCAGTTAAGAAAATGCCTTGAAAAACATGCCCAGCACCTTGAAAATCGTGCCAAGAACTTATGGTCGTACGACCCTCGTTTTCTATGCAAGTTCGTATGGATTGTATGGTTTTTTTTACCCAAAAAAATGTGCCCAGCACCTTCCTCGATTTTTGTTCCTGAAAAGTACTATATAGCAACCTTGGAATGCGTGCCAATATTTCCAAAAATCCATGTTGTTGTTCTCCTTGATTTATGTGCACAATAAATGTTGTGCGGCCCCTCAAATCCATACTGTACGGACTGATATTTAATGTTGTTTGTTTCCTCGTAATTTGTGCCTACTATTTTCCTTGGGATGCGTGCCTCTCCTCCTGCAAATGTTGTCTCTATTCTCAAATCTCGACCTCTCTCTTCTCTTTTTGATCTCTCAACAAAAATGCATGAACAACCGAAAAATGGGTGTGCCCCTCAACCTTAATCGACCTCATGAGGTAGGTGAGGAGTTTTTTAATCCAATGGCTGAGATTAGATTAGATGAGTGGTTGAGATTTAATGTCTCTTCATTCACCCTCACTAAAGTCATAAAGTCGCATTTTAATTTGCATCTCACAAATTAAATGACTAGGGCCCACATTAGGCACTTTCTCACCCCTTAGGTGCCTAGGGATGAGAAACACTTGCCTAGGTACTTTATTTAATTAAAAAAATTAACAGGATCATCCTAACCTCCTCACCTTATCCTCTTCAACTTATAAAAGGAGAGGAGCTCTCATGGAGAAAGTTAGTTGGATTGAGCTTGGGAAATTTAGCTTGAGTTTGGTTTGAGATTGTTAGCTTGATTGGGTTGGAAAGTTCTTGAGCCTTTGACATTAGAAATTTGGCTTGGGATTGTTAGCTTGGTATGTTGGCTTTGAGCTTTTATTTGTTAAGATAGATTGTGAGTAGCTAGCAGATCCATGGTCTCAAAATATTTGGAGAAATAAGTGTGTGGGAAGAAAGGAAATATTGGAAGGAACCTTACAACATCAAGGCATCTGGTTGTAATCTCTCTTCCTATTGTTTAATATAATAAAGTGGCATGCTTATTTCCCATCGAATTATATTTATTTTATTGCATAATTCCTTGATCATATGCATAGGTTGTCATTGAATATACTTTACTACTTTCGCTTTGGTTGGTTTGTGTCACACTACAGGATCAGTATCACAAGAGCACCGGAGTGAAATAGGAACAACAAAGACAAAAGGAAGCGACACTTAAAGGTATGTCTCTCATCCTTTGTTTGGTAGTAAATTCAATGATTAGATCCTAGGGAAAGTGCCATGTCCTATCTCATTATTTTCTAGATCTAGGTGGATCTAAGGGGATCGATTCGTGTCCGCACTTAACGATTAGCCCGATAACACTATCAATGTTGTTCCTGTTGATTAAGGTTGGTTGTCATTGATGTCAACCCTTGAAGAAAGCCCCGCAACACAAAGGTTTGGGTAATAGACCCAATATTGTTTGATGTAAATATGACTCATTATTGTCTTGTCATGGTTGATAAGAAGTAAATATGGATGAACTCCAAAGTGGTCCCCTTATGGTGAAAGCCCTCACAAGAAGACGTTGTGCGGAGTAAGAGAACCCATGATTAATTGTGGAATAATGAGATGAAGGAATGTGAATTTGTTAGGTAAACTATCATATATGGATATTGCTTGTCATTCCATTTCCGGTGGTATGTGGAACGTCACATAACTCCTCACGGTTAGAGAGTTATGACCATGTGAAGTTGGAGAACCCAGGTTTGGGTAATGGAGCCAAGTTTGTTTGATGGATAACGGTATGATTTTTGATATATTTGAAGGTAATACTATTCTATATGGATATTAAATGTCATTCCATTTCTGTTGGTATGTGGAATGTCACATAACTTCTCACGGTTTGAGAGTTATGGCCTTACGAAGTTGGAGGACCCTCATATGTTGGCTTGAGGCCCCAAAAGGTCAAAGTAGTCAAAGTGGTTTAAGATATTTTAGAAGGTAAATAATAAAGT
>JZKD02S2152590.1:323713-341982 GCA_000966675.3 Picea glauca | reverse complement strand
AGAAATTAGAAGTGGGTTAACCCTAAAATAAGGAAAGTGGGCAAAGTGACCTAGAAGATGTTTTTAAGGAAGCTACTTGGACAGTATAAATAAGAGGCAAGGCTCTCTCATTTAACACACACTTGAGAATATTGAATATATATAGTTTTCTAAGGTAACCAAAGGATATCTAAGCTGAATTTCTAAGTTAAGGTGAAGAAAAGAAGGCCGGAATTCAAGGAAGGATAAATTCTTTTGATGGTGCTTTCTAAGGTATGTTATTTACAGGTCATCTCACCATTTTCGCTATAACTTTTTTTCTATAATGATTCAAACAGTGAAATTTCTATTCCATTGATAAAACATATCCAAGTATCTGTGGTAAAAAATTCAGCTTGTGGGTCGTTTTATTTTTGGAGTTACACTCAGTGGAAAATAGGGTTTGTGGCAAGTCTTGAAACTAGTCTAAAACAGGTGTTTCCGGTAAAAACGTCATAACTTCTTCATAACATATCCAAATTAAGTAATACAAAATGTGTTGGTTAGATTACAGTCTATAGTATGTTTTGTAACATTTTCAGATCAATTAAATAAATATTACGTGTGGGGAACACTCTACAAGGTCACTCTCTAGAATAAGCCCGAATTCAGCGAGGTATGTCATTTTTGCTATAACTTATTTTCTGAGAGGTTCCAAGTAGTGAAACTTGGAGGAATTTCATAAAACACACTGAAGAACATTGTATATCAGTTTTAGAGCTTTATTCATTAAAAGTACAAAGTTATGATTATTTCAAGTTAGGGTTGTTGACTAATCCAAAACTAGTCATGTGAGACTAAAGAAAAGTTTGATGAAAATGCTAGTCTCTTGTTGTTAAAGTTAAGGAAGGTTTGCAGGTATGTGATAATATACACCAGGTCTATTACAGAGTAACAAATCATATTTGTATGATGAAATTAATGAGGGCTTTTTGTTAAGGTACATGTTGGGTACATGGTTGAGACAAGTAGTTGATGAGTTGGCACATACATGAGGTGTATAGTTGATGATGTTGGTACATCTTTATGAGTCATAGTTGATGAGTAGTTGATACATGATTGGTACATACTTGGTACATGGTTGGAGGCACGTGTTAGTAATATTTTTAACACATGGTTTATGGATGATGTAGCATACTTTTATTATTAAAAAGCACATATTGATCTTGGTGATGATTATGAGTTGTTGTTGCACATCTTTGAGAGTTTTCTTGGTGATTGATCTTGGTGAGTAGATTGGATTTGGTTGATAACATTGATGAGACAAGTTGTTGTGATAGGTTGTTTGGACAAGTTGTTGTGATAGGTTATTTGTACAGGTTTGGTGCATGGTTGATGCACTTGTTCAAGGTACAGGTTGGTGCATGGTTGATGCACTTTTTTATGGTACAGGTTGATTACAGGTTGTTTGGTACAGGTTGGTGCATGGTTGATGTACTTGTTTATGGTACAGGTTGATTATAGTTCAAGGTACAGGTTGATGCATGGTTGATGCATGTTTTAGGTTATTGGTATAGGTTGATTGGTATAGGATTACAACAGTATATCTCACAGTGATAGTGTGACAGTTGTTCCATCATTCTACTTATACATCAGGGAGGTTGGATGGGGAAAGGATAGGTGGTTGTAGCCACCTTCCGGTTGTAGCCGGAGAACATAGGGATTTGTAGACTCATTTTAGTTGTGGCCAAAGAATTGGGGAGTTGGAGCTTCCCTCAGGTTGTAGCCTGAGAAACTAGGGGGTTGGAGCCTCCTTCCAGTTGCGGCTAGAAAACAAAGGAATTTGGTGCTTCCAATGAATGTAATTATTCAAGACATATAAGATAAAGAATTATGTGTTTTTCTCCCTCTTTGGGTTTCCACGTGAAACACTGGTGTACTATGTATGTGTATGATTATTCATTTGTTCATTGCTTATTTACTCTACAGTTATTGGATGATAATGAGACATTGATACAACACTTGGATTATATGGTTAAAAAGGATTAAATTGCTCTATTACTGATTCACCCCCCTTCTCAGTAATCCAACAGTTCCCTCTCAGTCAGTGGTTTGGTGTTTATATTAAATCAAAACACAATTACATGCCTCATAACATTAACATATGAAGTTTTTTCATAATTACAGTCTTGGGGGAAAACAAGGTGTTACACTTTCCCTGTAGAACACTCACCCATTTCCCCATCAAATTGTTAGCATCCCTTGGTAACTTTCTCTCATGACTGCAAAACGTCCACTTGTTCCATCGCATTCCACTTTATCGCTTGTCACACAGACTTAATTTCATCACACTCTATTGTGCCATTCATCACACTAGCTCAAAGTGCCCTACATATTTTCATCTGTGCAACTTCCACATATTCTGTTGCAATCCACTCCATCGCATTGGCTTCGTCACAATCCAAGATTCATTGTTCATCAATGCTTGCAAGGTTTATTCAACTATTTTTCTTTAATTTCACTTCATACATTCTTGTGGTCATCTTTGTGTCTTCCAGTCTTCCTCTGTATTTCTATTTACCTTTTACACACTCCCACTACCTGTGTGCCATACTATCTTATGCTCCATACTATCTTGTGCACCATACTGTCTTGTGCACCATACTGTCATGTGCACCATATTTTCTATGCGCCATGTACATTACATCTTTGACATCAATGACAACATATGTGCAATAGTCAAGTGTCTTTCTCCTTCACCTTAGCCTTGCTTTAATGATCTTGAGTTATAATCTATTTCTAATAACCAAAGTGATTGATGATTGATATTTCTCACTTCACTTGAGATTAATGCTAAGATTACATGCTAACTACTTTTATCATTTTCCTTAAATAACTCAATTAATTAAATAATTAATTAATAAAAGCAATTTACTTCAATAATTCCTTTAATTAAAATAAATTCAAGAGTAGAAGGCTTTGGACAAATTGTGCATGCTAGACACCAAGCCTATGCGGAAATACTTTTCCAATGCTACATTCATCAATAATCCATCCATCCAAAATCAATTCATTTTGGTCTTAATCCTTGATGGCTAGTTGTTGCATAATTTTCTTTCCTTTGATTCCATGTATTCTCATTGTAACTTCTCTAATTTGTAGTGGTTGTTGGTCTCTGTTAATAGCTTATTAATGAGTGATTATTTTATTCTTTATTCCATGAATATGGACAAGTAATCCATCTTCTTCCTTGATAATGTCGATTTTGATCTTCTTGTCTTCCTTGAAATCTTTCCTAGTAATGAGGGTGTCGATATGATTTCACATTTGATTATTTTCCTTCACTATGCATATGCATTTCATCTATCTTGTTTTTAGAGACAATGGTACCTTCTATCCTCTTTGCTTGGTCTTTGATTACTCTATCCTTGGAGATAATACCATCATTTTTGGCATGTACATATTATATATGAAGTTCAATTTCTTCAAGTGTTTTCTAGTGACTTTCTTGAATATTGTTTTCTTTCTCCTTTTGAAGGTTCAATGTTACCCCATTTATCAAATTTTGAAGTCCTTCTTCAATTTCAGATTGCATTTATGATTTTACCTTATCAATATTTATGGATTCCTCAACCCTCTTGCAAATTTCCTCTTCAAGTATTTTGGTAGATTCTTCGTCCAATATCCTTGTTTCTTCTTGATTTTTATAATTCTCCTTTTCTTATTTAAATCTCTTAACCTCATCCATTATTTTTTTATTATGGTTTTGTAATCTACATATCTCTTCATATTTATTATTCAAATCTTCCCTTGAATCATCATTTTCCCACTTCCCTTTGCTAGTATTTCTTGGTCGAATAGTTACATTCTGCATTACTGATCTTCCAACTTGCATATGAATTTAGATGGTCGATTGTCTCATCATCTAGTTGAGATAATACCACACCAACTGCCACATTCAACAGATCAACATGAACATGAAACTTCTTTTCCCAGTTAAGAAACCTCAATTTTCTTTTAGCATTTTGAATGAATCATTACAGTCTTGAATCCATATGAACTCGACATCTTTTCTGAGTATTTCATCGACTGGAAAAGTGATGTCAGAATAGTTCCTTTTGAATTTTATATAGTATCATGTTGGCGTAAAATTGGAGATCGTGGTTCTTGGAGGTTACCAACAAAGGTACTGTTGTAGTCTAGTAGTGCTAGCATATTCAACCTTATACAAGGGAAGGAGGTCTCGCCCGAAGTGCAATCGAGACTTATGTATGATAAAGTGAGTTAATGAGGACACACCATCAAATCTAGCACAATACAATAAAGAACCATATTTCAATGTGGAGAGATCATATCATCAGAATTCTTAAGCCAGTAAATGCATCAGATAGTCCATGTTGTGGATCATAAAGATAAACGCATACATTACAGAATCTTGTTAAATAGTATTACAATGATCAATTACATAGAATAGGAAAGATTGTGTGGTAAAGAGATCAAGAATCCATACACATAATAAAAAAGGTTGGTTCGCTAATAATCCTTCATGTATTATCATATCACAACCCAGCATACAAAGAGTACTTCTCCCATAACATGACTTATACAATAGAATTGATAATTATGTACCTAATCTAGACTCTTGGATTTCTACATAATCAAAGTTCATTCCCCAAAATCCCTTACAATGGCTTATCACAACAGACAATAACGGAAAAATATTAATGACATAACAGAAGAGAAACTCAACAAAACTCAATAGCATACCAACATCAATCTAAAAATAACCTGACAATAATAACCTATCAGCAGCTCAACAGCAGCCTGAAAACAACTTAACAATAGTCTTTTCCCATTTCATGCTCCCATATTTATACCTTTCCCTGGGGTATTTCTTTGGCTTCTTGCATTTTCTACTGTCTCTTCTTGATTCTGCTTCCTTTTCGCATGCACTCTAAGGTTATGGCTCTTTCCTCTTCTCTTCCAATGGGCGCATGATTATTTTCCTTGTTGGCACACTGGCGATTAGCTTTCCACCACTTGGATCTCTCGCTAATATGTTATATTGTTCAACAAAACTTTAAAATTTCCGCAAAAGTGGGTGGCCTTCAAAACTAGAGGGCCCAGTAGGCCCCAACCACAATCCTTGACTCACCCAAGTCAACTTTCTACCTCCTTGTCGTGTTCTCCCTCAAATGGAGGGTCCAACTCAGGTACTATCTTCACTGCCTACTGTCTAAAACTGTCATATTGGACAACTTTGTCCTACCACTTCCGCAATAAAATGGAATCTCCTGCAACAAACACTTGTGCTACAACTAGATCAGGTTATATGGGCTTTGTAGCCAGCAGTGTATTCCACTCATATTTTTCAATAGAATCAAGTTGTTTCATTTTTACATGTGTCTCTTGCACAGTCGGTTTGAAATCCATGATTTCTTTCTTTGTAGCCTGATTAGCGTCATATAGAGTGTCGATGCATTCATAAACTTCTTGTATCTATGCAAAATTTGCAGCCTGCTCAACAAGGTCAGTGATTTATTGAAATTCTTGGTACATTTGTTTTATATGTGCCTTAAGGTCCTCCACTAGTTTGTTTTGACACTCTATCAAGTCGACCCAATCGTTAACCAACTCAAAGAGATGGTTGCACTCAATGGCTTGTTGATGGAGAGACGTGTGAAAAGTATCCACCTCCTCCACAACTTTGTTTATATTTTAAAACATTTCTTTAGGTTGTTCATGTTCTTTAATCTTGATGGCTTCCAAATGTTGCTCGAGATTGTCAGTTCTCCTGGCCAATTGCATCCAAGAATCTGCAGCAAGGCCAATCATATTGGCAAGCGCAACTTGGGTGATGTCCTCTGGTAGCTCGGGAACACTCTGTTGAAAATTAGTCCAGATCTGGATAAGTTTGTATAAAACTACCGCGACAATGGAATCATCTTGTACCCACAAGATCTTCTCATGTTCTTTGGCTGCAATGGCTTCATTGACATCTTGTCGCAAAGATTCTGCTTGTTGAGTGAGAGCTTGATTATTATTCTGAGTCATTGTGAGCCTTTTCTCCAGGTGGTCAATGGAATCCCTTATAAGATGCAATATCCATGGTGTATCCCATGTGGACATCTTTGCACTGGTGAAAAAGAAATACAAGGGTGGTCGTGAAGCAAGTGGTTGATCGCTTACGATAGAATGCTCAGAAAATTTTGGGGTACCAGCACCATCTAGGGTAGGTGAGTGAGCTCCAAGGATTTTCACAATTTGGTCTCTGACTTATAGAAGAAGTGTTGCAAGCACCTCTATTTTCTCCAAAAAGAGATCCAAGATAGCTTGGCATTGTTGCGGGTCTTGTAACATAGGTGCAAGTAGTTTCTTGACAAAAGTAGTGTTATGCACTGACTGAGTTTCATCATGGGCATCTCGTTGGTCCTATGGAGGGTCTTGGTCCATATTAATTTGTGTTTTAGGATCTATTTCTAGCTATGGATGAGAGGCAATTTCTAGGGCTATGTTCAGAGGGACTTGGAATTCTAGGATCTGAGGAGAAGTGAATGGGAATGGAGAAGTGGTAGTGATAGTTTTGGAAGGATGAGAAAAAGAGTCTGGAAAAATTGTGTGAAACTGGTTATGGGCTAGGATTATCGATGTGTGTGCATGACAATGGTGGTCCCTCCATTATTTGGGTTGGTGGCTTCCTCAACAATAGTAGTAAATTGGAGTTGCATTGGAGGGTCATCAATAATGTGTATGATGGTGGGTGTGGATGGTGAAGTGAATGGGGTGGAAAGTCTAGTGCATGTCTGGGCTAGAGTGGTTTTCAATTGAGTGGGGTTGGTATGTGATGGAAGTGGAGTGGTGTGGGCTTGAGGTGGGTAGGAGGAAAGGGGTATGGACTCTGTGATGATAGGATCAATGGTGAATTTGGTACACAACTTATTTTGAGGAAAAAAAGAAGGACTTCTTGGAATTGTTTACCTGATATAGTGGCATCCTCAAGAATGGATAAAAATGGTATTTGAATTGTGTTTCTCGACAATGATTCCTATTCACCTTCATATTCCTCTTGCTTTGAGTTGGAGGTGTTTGGTTTCTCTTGCTCGTGCTAGGGATAGCACTCGATGTCTCCGCTGGAGCAGACCGTTGTGAAATGGTCGGCATAGTGTAGGAGATACCTGCATACGTCTCTTCCCTAAGGACCCCGGACCATCCCATGAATTTTTTATCAAACATTGTTGCATTCGAATAAAATGGAAGAGGAGTCATATGGAACAGTGTTGGGGCAGCTCCTAATGATTACACAAAGGTGTGTTCACAGTTCATACCAAACCAAATGTGGTGAGTATGTTTTTTGAGGATCACCTATGGAATTCATGTTGAGATAATCATCTCACTGTGACACTATGAAAAATAAACATAGTGATCAGCAGTATTGTTGACCAAGGTCCGAGCATGCCAAGAATCGAATAACTTGGCGATTCGAGGATCAGAACTATAGATGAGTCATCAACCTTGGGGTGGATGTCACTTCCACAACGCAAAATAGATGAGTAATTATCCATAGATGAAGTAGGTGGTCCTCTCATGAATGTCTACACAGGTCTACAACATCTTTGTTAGCAGGTACATGCACTAGTTTAGTGGTGTGCCATTTTTGGTAAATTCATCCACCGCTATCACATCGACCATACACTCATTCTTTGTATAATTTTCCATTACCTTTCCAATGATGAGGTAGCAAGCACAACGGACCTGTTCATCATTAATGGGAAATCTGAGTGCCACAACCTCCCTAGTGAGTGCCATATAGGTCATACATGTTGAGTGTACCCTTTTTCTGCCATGCTTCCCTAACCCCTTGATGCCCTCTAATACATTTTGACCCCTCATGGGAAATCTTGTTAATTGGTGGATGTCTTCAACATGTATGGGGTATCCCTTGTCAAGTCACAATATGTTATTTGTGGACTCAGCTGATCAAAAATTTGGTACATTTGGCAAATTTTCCAATGGTGACGAACACTGAAAAGTCCCACAAATTCATCAACATGTTGTCATGCAGGGGCAGGAACGATTGCTTCCACTTCCATTGGAAGTCACCATCTGGAAAGGTGATGCAGTCCATGAATGTGTGAACCGCCATTAATGAGTATTGGCCAACATCAGTGAAATGAGTGTCCACAAGTCGAGTGTTTTCCACCTTCCCGTGGAGGTCATCTAAAACTTTGACCCGTGGATCATTGAATTCATCTGGGACAACAACAGTGATTGGGGCAGCAAATTTGGGATAGATACCAGACCATAGGTGTGAACCATCCTAGTAGACTTATGGTAATATACAAAGAAAAATAGGGGATAGGGTCATGGACATAAGTTCAAAGGTTTCTCAAGGGACTCCAGGACTTAGTATACAGTTATAAAAATGATAATACAATAGCATGCATCCTTCATCCAAATGTGTGTTTATAAGAACTATGTGGAAGGATACATGATGACCATGCATTGAATTCTTTAGGGTGACAATAGTGGGCACTAATGTCGACTAAATCCCTTGAATGTGGCAAAATCCATGACATGATTTGGGAAACTAAATGTGTAAGTGGAAATTTGGTAATGGGACATCAGAAAAAATCAAGAAAGTAACGAGCATGCTAGTAGTGAACCAGAAAAAGGGCAGATATTTGTTAATAGTTAGTTGACTATGACAGGAAGTGATGTGATGACAAGCAAAAAGGTAAGAATGGATTTTAATGACCCACGTGATGGAACCATGGCATGGAATTAAACTTCGTCAACATTAAGTATGAGGTGATGTGAGTGAGACCTCCCCAACCAAAAAGTGAATATCTAAGATGGAAAAATTGGAAATGACAATAAACTCTAGGAAACGTGAGTGTATACCATGTCACTATTTTATTGACAAAAACAAAAACAAAAAATACATAAATGGAAAACAGAGACAAAAATAGAGAGCCTCCCTATGAATCTCACTCTTGGAGATAGAAGTGTGTAGAAACTTTGTTTATGAGGCAGAAATGTAGGGATTTATGCATCTGCCATTCACCCGTTTGAGTCCAATAATTCCATCGATTTGTGCTAATTTGACAGCTCCAGAGTCACGGATTTTTGCAACTATAAAATGTCCAATCTAGTGCAACTATATCTTCCTCGGATGTTTTTCATACTTTCTATCATATAATAGGATGAGGTCACCTTGTGCAAATGATTTACACCTTATATGGAAATCATGCCAAGCCTTTTGTTGGGATTTATCCACGGTTTGATGAAAATATTCTAAGAACCTAGCTTCCTCAAGTTCCATCAATACCTCGACCCACTCACCAAGTGAGTCATCATCTGTCATATTAGTAGCTTATGCATTGAATAAACTAGGGGTGGGAAACTTAGTTGGTACAACTGCTTATTTTCCATATACCAGTTGAAAAGGAGAATACTTGTTTAATCGCTTCATGGTAGTCTGGTAATCCCATAACACAGTTGGAACTCTCTCATCCCAGTCGTCATGATCTGTGCAACAAACTTTAGTCATCCCCATCGCCAAGATTTTATTAAATGCTTCCATCATTCCATAAACCTGCAGATGGTAGAGATTGCTCCTATGATGTTGAATCGTAAATTCTTTTGTAAGGGTCACAATAGTATCACAGACAAAGTGGTCTCCTTGATCATTAGTCAAGATCCAAGGACAACTAAACTAGGTAATAAAATTCTGAAAAATAAACCATGTTGTTGTGGCTATAGAGAAATCTCAAACAACCTCGGCTTCAGCGCATCGAGTCAGGTAATTAGTTGGAGTAATTATGTATCTTTCTTTGGAATGATTCGTAGGGGGATTTATCGCACTGATGAAATCAGTAGCCTATATTTCAAATGATTGTAGTGCTCGGACATGGTGTAGAGGTAACTCATCACGATGAGATGACTTTACCACTTTCTAACATACATCACAGGCCCAAGCATACTCCTTAGAATATTTAAGCATTGTACGCCACCATAAACCTACTTGTAATATCTTCCTGGAAGTAGCCTTTCCGCCAACATGTTCTCATTCCACTCGACTGTGAAGTTCCCATATGATATCAGGTGTTTCATGGTCTAGCACACAGTGCCTCAAGATTCTATCCAATCCTAATTTATACAATTGGCCCACAATCATTTTATAGTTTTTTGTATGAGCCACTAGGTGCCTTTTATGAGTTGCATAATATCCCTCTGGCATAGTACCAATGGTTAAACAAAATTCTATGTCTGACTGATAATTAGGAATAGCCTCAAAATGGAATATATCTACATCAGGGAGTTCTTCATCTACATCTCCCCCACTTTCTCCAGCCTCTAGTCTAGACAAATGATCGGGCCCCACATTTAGTTTACCAGGATTGACAATGACCTCAAAATAAAACTCCTGAAATAACAACAAACATCTATGAATTCGACCTTCTAACAGAGGTTTGTTAACCAGATACTTCAAAGAAGAGTGATTAGTAAAAAATTTAAAATGATTCCCTAACAAATAATGTCTAAACTTTTGTAAAGCATAAACCATTGCCAAACCTTCCCTTTCAGTTGTAGTATAGTTGTGCTCAACCTAGGAAATATTTATGTTGGAAAAGTAGACAGGATGATCAAGATTTCCTTCCCCTGATTGTGCCAGAATAGCACCCAATGAAATCCTAGAGGCATTAATGTGCACATGGAACTCAATTTTCCAGTTAGGATAAGTTAAAATAGGTGTAGTACTCAACTTCTCTTTTAGAAAGTTGAACGCTTTATCATAGTCCTGAGTCCAAAAAAATTCCTCATATTTATTTAGTAATTGTTCCAAAGGTGTTCTTATACTTGTGTAATTCATAATAAACCTACGATAGTATCCAATATGGCCCAAAGTAGTCTACAACTATTTGACATTGGTAGGAGGAGGCATATTGAGAATTACTGCAACTTTCACAAGATCGACTAAAACTCTTTCCCTACAAACTATATGTCCTAGAAGATTCCAAAAGGGTACACAAAAAATACACCTTCTTAGATTAAGGGAAATCTATAGTTGTCTACAACATTCCAACATCATCTGTAATAGCCCAAAGTTCTCCTTGAGTAAGTTGTACACAGTCTAATCATCTAGGTATACCTCAAGAAACTTATGAATGAAGTCCCAAAATGTTGTGATCACTATCTAAGAGAATATTGTTGACGGATTATTGATTCCAAATGAACTAACATTATATTTAAATGTTCCCCCCTCAATAGTGAAGGTAGTATTTTTCTTGTCTTTTTCAAAAATTCAAACCTGGTGATATCCAGAAAAACCATAAGTAAAGGAATATGATTTGTTTCTTGCTACTTGATCCAGTACCTCATCTCTAAAGTGGGTAGGAAAGGGGTCATGTACGCAAGAAATGTTCAATATTTTGTAGTCCACACAAACTCATATATCCTCCACACATTTTTGGTTTTTATGATTATAAAATTGATCCATTCAACCTTATCGATAGGGAAAATTAGTCCAGCTACCAACATCCTATCAATCTCCTTCTTCACTTTCTCTTTGATTTTGGGGTTCAAATGGTATGGCTTGTGTTTAAACTGTCTTGAGTCGGGATTTAACTCTATCTTCATCTTCCCTAAATCTCCCTTAATACCCTTGAGTACTGAAAATCTTGTAGGGAATAGAATTTCATATTCCCGTAGTAGAGCATGTATCTTTGTCACGGTCTACTCGTCCCAGTAATCCCCTATGGAAGCTAACGTAGGGTGGTCCTCACTCCCTGTGTTTATTTTTCACAACTTAAATGGTTTATAGTAATGGATATTAACATCACTTGACTTAGTTTCATGCACATCTCTAGTGCCTTCTTATTCATTAAATGTCAAATGCTTAAGATCTTCTAGGCCTTCGGGGTCTCTTGTGTCTTCATCAATTTTACTACAAGTCATAGGTATCTGTGTAAGGGATAGGTAAAGGCTATGATGAAGGAGGTATTCATGTTTAGTACATATGGTGGGAGGATGTATAGGCTTAAATTAATCGGTAAAATCATTTTATTAACCTGTTGCAAAGCGAGAGTGATTTCAAAGAACTTACCTGAGAATAATAAGTCTTGGAAGAAATGGATTTGAAGGATTTCCCATCAAGTGGTTTGGTGTCGAGCCTCCTCATGTACATACCAAGTGGTTTGAATTTGTCCCAAAGAGTGAATAAACTGATCCACCCAAAAGTGAGAAGGAATTTTCCCAACTTCCCATACCTGAATATATTGTGCAACATGCTCTCATGGATCAGAAAACCCATCGTATGTTGTTAAAGTTGAGGTTAGATTGTTTGGTTCATGTTCTTGGTTTGGTTGAGTAACCTGTGAAGGGGGAATAAAGCGATTTGGATGGCACACTTTTCTTCATCCCAAGAAGATAAATTACTCCTATGGAAGGCCCACCATCTAGCTGAAGAGGATCTTAATGCAACATCAAGTACATGAGTTATTTTCTCTGGTGAAACTTTATCCTCTAAACCAACAAGAACACTGTGTAAAACTGAAGTGCCATCATAAATAGGGTAGTCTCTAACCTTTACTCCAACCCACCTATAAACTCTTATAGTTGTGCAACACCTTGTGAAGTTTTCATATATTCCCTATTTTCAAAATCTACCTCTGAATATTCACCTACAGATTGAATACTCTGCCAACTTATTAAGCCATCTACGGTAGGGTTAATGTAGTATGTTGTTGGAGCAAGATATTTTGGATAAGTCTTTGGAATCACGTAGGAATGGATTGCATGAAATTTTGGCTAAGGATAAGTGCATGCACAAAGCAACTGGAACATGTTTGGGAGTCAGCACACAAAAGGAGGAAATTAGTTGGGATTTTGGGGACATTTTTTCCACTTTGTAACGGGCTTAGCCCTATTGTAAAACTATAAATTTTAATGGGTTTTTGGGTAGAAAGAGTTAGTTAGTTAGTCAGGATTTGGGAGAAGTCTTGAGGAATATTTTTTGATTGTTTTGAGGTATGACTAAGGTTTTTGAGAGTTAGGCTCACACTGCAGTAGAACGACTGAGGCAGGTTTGAGTAATGTTAACTAATACATCTTATTATAAGCATAGTGCACAGCTATAAGGAGATTGATAATGAATAAAATAAGAATCCATTCGTTGTGGACGTAGCCCAGTTTGGGGTGAACCACGTTAAAAATTTATGTTGTAATGTGTTGTGTTTGTGTGTTATGTTTCTGATGCATATGATGTTTATTGTTACTTCGCGATGATAATAAATTCTTAAGTATTTTGAATATGTCACTATTATATGTTGTTATGGTATTACGCATTTAAGTTAGTGATGAATGAATGAATGTTAAGTGGAGTAATGTTGTTCACAGGGTATGTTGAATGAATATTAAAGGTTAATTAATAGAAATGACACACATAGTAGATGAATGGATAGTGCATAGTATGGTTATGTTGAAAGCCTCACTTCCCCCCACTGCAGAAATTTGGTTCTTGCAACCCATCTAGATGCCTCGGGTGAGACTTCACTTGATTGTAGGTGATGCCAAAAGGGCCTGTGTCTAAGGGTTTTTTTGGTTTATTAATGATTAACCCCGGGTTTTCCCAGTCATGCCAACAAATGGTTTTGTTTTTGGGACCGAGAGTTGTAACTAAGGGGAATTTTTTGTAGACTGAATAAGGAAGAGATAAAAAAATGGTTAAGAAGGAAGGAATGAGACTTTTCCAGAGAATAGAATAGGAAACCACAACTCAGTGATGAAAAATGGTTGCAAAGGTATGTGTTTATCGATCTTCATGAAATCTTCTTTGTTGAGTTTCCGATAATTTTGACTAGATTTTTAGAAAGGATAGTCGAGAATGTTAGAATATATCGTGCTAAATCTATATGAAACTGGACCCCTGAATTGATCAAATATTTGAATACAGTAAGTAATAAAGTTTCTCGCTTTGGTTGAATAGTGTACTGGGGGGTTACATTACAAAGTTTGCAATAGATTGTACCCAATATTATAGTGTCTCAGAGAGGGAATTCTTCAAGGGTTCATGCAGAAGATTTATGAATGTACTGTCTACCTAGATAAATATGTTTTTGTGTGACAAGAATGTTATGAACATGAAATATAATTTCTAGGAACCTTTGCACACATAGGGGAATTAGGGGATAAGGAGAGGATGGTGTGAGAGTGGAAATATATTAAAAGGATGAATGAGGAATGGATGGACTAAGGATTATGAGAGAGGAATGTAATGACTCAGACAAAGATATCAAAGTATTATGTTGTGGGAAAAGGTTTAGGTGTAGTGAGAATGAGATTGTGGCTGAGAGAGAAAAATAGAACAGAGTATTTCAGAAAAGAGACCCATGTGTAACACTTAAGATCACACCATATAGAGAAAGGAAAGAGAAATAAAAGGATCCTCAATGCAGTCCAATAGAACAAGAAAGTCCATCTCATATCAGAATCTGTGTCGAACTCACAACCCTGTGTGTGTCACCAAGATTGGAAGCAGAAACCGGAACTTTCTCGAGAGCAATTGTAGTTAGTGGAGGAATTCATGACAGTATTCAGAATAGTAGAAGTAGCACAAAAAACCAAAGTTAGTCAACATCATCGAAGGTAAGTACTACACAGAATACAATGGTAGGAATAGATAATACATAAAGAATACCTAAATTCTATGGGGCAGAGTTGGAAGACCCAAAGCAACATATGTTTGTATTTGAGATGATATGGACTATGAAGAATGTCTAGGATGAGGAAATGAAGATTGTTCAGTTATTAAAGATGTTCATAGGTCATGCATTGTGATGTAGACCCCACCCTCTCCCAGGGTCTGCGCAACCTCCCAGTCTAGGATCATTCTATTCAGGAGATGAAATGAGCTCATGGGCTCCCTCTGAGCCAAAAATATCAATACACAAGTCCTTAAAAACCTTCTTCATGAATGTAAATTTTCCTTTTTGGGAGTCCCCGAGCATTGGCAAAGCCTCCCCGGAGACCGAGGGCCAAAACTGTGGGTCAAACCTTCAATCCCCGAAAGTTTCGAGACTTCAGGACTTCTTTATCCCTCTTATATCCCAATATAAAATATGTGAACTGTCAAACACTAGGTGGGGAGATCAATGGTATTCAATGAGCGTCAAGATTGACAGCTCATATTTCATTTTCGGGCTTCGGAGATTTCTTCACAACGCCTGATCTAAAAATGAAGAAGACTTGTATTCTTGAAATTATTTGCAAGATTTAATTCATGTGTTAAAATGCAAATGGATCAATTTTGCAACACAAATTTTATATAAATTACTCATTCAAGATGCATATAAACAGTAGCAATAAAAAGTGAACAGAAAACACATAACACAGCAAATGATAAAGGAGTTCACCCCTCTCTTGGGCTACATCTCATGGTCCAGCTTACAATGGATCTTTTGTATTATTTGCTCAAAGTGCTCAAATATGTGCTTTACAATGCTCAAAATGCCAAATAGATGGCTCCAATGGCTTCAAAACATCCAAAAACCCCTAGCTAGGCTTTTTCGGCACTTCGTTTGGCCAAAAATTGAAGAAGATAGGCTTCCTGGAAGTTCCCCTTCAAACTTGTTGTCTCTGGATCGCCAAAATGCACCATTGCCTCCTCAACCTAGCTCCCACGCACATAAATGTGGAAAAACCCAGCACCGGGCGCAACCGCACAATCGATACAAACTGTAGGATGCTTACGTGTTGACCCTTAACCACCAAGGCCCACGGGCATATGGCCATCATGTGACCTCACGCGCATATAAAAGGGGTCAAGTCCAATCAAATGACAACGGTCAGGCGCGCCGGTGGTTCTATGTGCAAACACATGTGACCGGGCTCATACAAAAAGGGTTATGATTAAAACATATCGTGCACCCATGGTCATATTACAATGTATAAGACCGTGGGTTAAAGTTTGAATGTGCACGCAAAGGTTTAAATCGTGGCCATATGACATAACAACATAACCACGGGCTGGGGCTAAGCCCCAGCCCGACCCCCGCGCCAATTTGAAAAGCATTCAAACTTAAATATAATTCGCACCATATATATAATAATAAATATGTTATGTCACGTTGGTTGGTGGACTTTGCAAAGACTTTGCATGCGGATGGAGGTCACAGGGTCAAGTCCGGTGGACTCCAAATAAATTTTATACAACCAACCAATAACAGGGTGCCACGTGGCATCCCATGTCTGGGCCACGTGGCACCAAACCATTTGCCTTGATAATACCACGTATCATCATCCCATTCGCCGCCAACTGTCCACATGGTTTCCTGCCACGTGTCGTACGGCCTACCACGTCAGCATCCGTACGGACTTTACAGTCAGCACATTTTTTTTTGCCTATTTGTCGTTTTGAACAGAACGTGATATCTCTCTCATCTGACATCCATTTGAACCCAAACAAGTTGCGTTGGGTTCGTGACGATGAGACCTACACTCTTGTCCGATTTGAAGTGATTTCGAGCACTTTGAATTTTGAGCAAAATTTGATCCCCTGGATCACACCTCCCCATTGGAAAGCTTTTGGACCTCCAAAAGACTATTTTCAGTCTAACTGAAGATGAGGGTATATTTCCCTCACCTTTCCAACCTCAATCCACTTGGCTTTGCTTGGATTTGTACCTTTAAGACCAACTCGAAGATACTCCACATTTCCTCATTTTGAAGTTCACATTCTCTTGTCAAGGATTGTGTCTTCATGCAGTTCTGTAAGATATTCTGGGGAGAAATCATCTATAGAAGGAATCTGAACATGCTCTCCTTGATCATCAATCAAAGGAGGCTCATACGATTTCAAATTCTCAGCATTAACAACTACATACATTTGCATATAAGGAGGCAAATCTAAACAGAAGGCATTGTTACCAATCTTTTCAAGAATCTTGAAAGGACCATATCGAATTGGTTTCAATTTTTTACCTTCTCCTTTAAGCCTCTCCTTACTAATGTAAATCCAAAATTCATCTCTAACTTGGAAACTGTGATCAACACGATGCATGTCATGTCTCGTCTTGTACTTGGCTTGACTCTTTTCCAACTACTCTTGTACCATTTGATGTATCGACTGAATTTGTTCAATGAACTTTTCTACCCTATCAATGTCATACTGACCATCAATAGCAATATCCTTCCCAAATATAAAATCTAAAGGAGATTTGGGCAAATAGCCAAAACATGCTTCAAGTGGCGACATTTGAGTTGAAGAGTGCTTAGCTCGATTGTAAGCATGTTGAATGTAGTGTAAATTCTCATCCCAAAGTTTAGGATGCTTGCTGCAATAACCACAAAGAAGATGCACCATTGTTCTATTTACCACTTCTGTCAGACCATCAGTTTGTGGATGAAAATATGTGCTCTTTTTCAGTTTGGTGTCCATGAGTGCCCATAAACTCGACCAAAAACTTCCAATAAATCGAGAATCCTAATCAGAAATAATGGATTTAGGCAATCCAAAATGTACCCAAACATTTTGAAAGAACATTTGTGCCATTTGCTCAGTTGTAACCTGCTTCTTACAAGGCATCAAAATACACATTTTGCTAAATCGATCAACCACAACATAAAGATAATCATGATTTCGTTTAGACATAGGTAGATCTCCTACAAAATCCATAGAAATACTTTCCCAAGGACGAGAAGGAACCAGAAGTGGAGTATACAAACCCAACTTTCGATTGCTAGGTTTGCTTGTGGCACATAACGAACACCCTCGAACATATCTCGATACACTTTCATTCATTTTAGGCCAATAGCAGTACCTTTGCAAATTAGCCACTATCTTGCCTACACCAAAGTGACCAGCAATAAGAGAAGAATGGGGTTCTCTTATTATGTTGATTCTTTCACCCTGTGGAATACATAGCTTGCCAAGATGATACAAAAGATTATCATGCACATGATAATCCAATTCTTCAACATGGTTAGAATGACACAAAGTCTCATATACTTCTTTAAAATCAGTATCTAAAGCATATTGCTCAACATAACTCTCATGCATGATAGGACTATGCTTAAGAATAACTGAAGCACTAATAATAGGCCTTGAAAGCATATCATCAACTTTGTTATAAATTCCCTTCTTATACCTTATGACCAAGTGGAACTGTTGTAGAAAACCCATCCATCTGAAGTGCCAAGCTTGTTGTAGCTTTGTTTGTGATTGTAAGTATTGCAGTGGTTGATGATCTGTGTGGACAATGGTTTCTTTCCCCAACAAATAATGTTTCCATTTTTTCACACTTTGCACCAAT